>QANZ01006002.1:224262-271439 GCA_003254925.1 Chamaecrista fasciculata
GGGAGAGAAAAAAAAGTGGAAAGAAAGGGGGACAATTTAAGATGTGATTTCAGCAAATTAAAAGGAAAAAAAAAACATGTGATCAAAAGAAAAATGGAAAACACATCTGTTTATCAGCTTCTCTCAGCAACAACGGCCATAATTTAATACATAAACCTTGACATAATATCTCATGAAAACAACTAAAATTGGTGATTGAATCATTAAGGTTCAACTAAGTCTTAATTCCACCAATATGCCCCCAAAATTGAAACAAGAAACCATCAACTTCAGAAGAGGAGCATAAATAAATTAACGAATAATGTAATAGGCTGACAAGATCAGATTAATGGAGGAATGCATACGTTACTGAGGATTAAATAGGTTCATATACAACTAGTAGATCACAGACCCAATAGTTTCATGGACAATTACCTGCCAAAATCACATTTCAATTTCACCATTTACTTAAGTAAACTGTAACAGCCAATTTGCTCACACGCATTATGATGCAACTCATTGCAGCAACTCTGGTTTCACTTGGACCTTGTGTCATAGCTTTACCTATTACGACAATTGCTAGGGAAGGGAAAAAAAGATGGAAGAAAAAGAAAAAGAAAAAAAGAAAAAAAAAAAAAAGAAAAAGAAAAAGATGCAGGACAACATAAGGAACCATGTGATGGTAAAAGTATTGGCAAACAATACTGAGAGTAAATGTACCTATGCAAAGTACATAGATCAACAACTCCAACTACTTTCAACACCTGACGAAAGAAAAACAGAGATGCTCTAAAGCCAAGAGCATCAGAATCTATCATACCTTCATTTAAATAAGAAAATCAATCCAGCGAAACTGTATCTCAAAAAGCTCCAACTGAATTCACTTGAATATAACCTGCATTTGTTCGGAGTAAATGAAAGGTATCCTAGGTTGGTAACATCAAAGAATTATGTTTGGTCATATAATAATCTAGACCGAAAATACCAGGACTAACTAGTTAATGTAGATTAGGTAGCTTATGTACAAGGTTCACCTGAACACACAACTGCAATGCTAATATCAGCACCACATACTTTAAATGCATTGAATGATGATAACTAATTAAAAGGGTTTCCTCACTACTATATTCTGAAGGACATAACCTAAGACTATAAATATTCAGATTCTAAAATCAATAGATACATATCAAGATCCTAACATTGTAGATTAAACTTATCATTAATAGAAGTGAGAATAGTATACTTAATAAAATAACATTCCAACATACATCAACCAAGCAGTAAAAGAATGTTCTATGTGCTGCATGGTTGATAACGAGTCACCACAAAAGCAGGACACTCCTGGAAACCTTAAACCATATCAACTGGGTGACGAATACTATCACTGATCTTTTCCACAACCACCTGCAAAAGAAATAAACAAAGAAAGACATCGATAAAATTGCCAACAAAGAGAATTCTTGAGACCAAAGCAAACAGAGGAAGCATCCCCAATGACAACTGAGATTTTTCCCTAAGAAGCAATGGTTAATCCTTTGGTGAGAACTTGCTCATGACAAAGAGAATTCAGAAGCCATGCCCATTGCATAGTGCAGAAATCTTCAATCACAACCATAATCCATGCCATGCTTTCTCAACAAGAATTATACTCTGATGACAAGAAATAATCTCGCCTAGCTTGAAACAGCTTGGTTCTCGCTTCAGCATTTTAAGAGCCAAAAATTAATTAATTCTGTCCCCAAGTACTTCTTCTAAATCACATTAAAATAATACAGGTCTATTGCCATAGCTATTCCTTGTAAAAAGATAAGTTGAATCTTTAAACATCTTTTTGATGCCCTGCAGAGGAAAACACAATCTAACTGAGCTTCAATATGTCATACAATTGAGCATAATCAAATTGGTTCTAGATTTATAACTATTACCTGGTGTGCAAAGCTAAGCTTGCTTAGTATTGCTTAGAAGTTTTCACTTCCAACTCCATCCATAGAAAGCTTCCCTATAACAAAATCTGATTCTCAGATCTAATCACACTTAATTAACAGTAATGAAAGGCAGAACTTTCCATACCTGGGTCATCTTTTGCTATAGCATTTTCAATGAGCACTGTTGAGTTGCAACTTTGATTCGATGAAAGCAGCATCCCATCATCATCATTCATGTTTCTAGTGTTCTTCACATTTGTCATTGGTTCCTGTACGGAATCTCCATGAAGTTCTGAATTTTCATCATTATGTGCATTCTCCTGATCATTCAAGTGATGCTTACCTTCCATACATTCAAAACCAGACAGGCTAGAGTCTCTTGATTCATACTCCTTGAGACTCCGTGGTGATAATCCACTCCCATCATGTTGATTATGATTCTTTGATATTGACCTAGACAAAATTTCCCCTTGATACTCTAATTTTTCATCTCTAACTCCATAGGAGCAAGGCTTTCCATCAGGAGATTTTGATTTGCAGTGTTCTGTCTCTTTGAAATCGCCCTCATCAAAACTTCCACATGATGGGCCACCTTTGTCGGGCTTGTGATCTACTGACAATGACCTTGAACGTCTTCTATCACGATGCTTTGATTTCTTATCTCTGATTTCACCTAATTTATCTTTATAACGGTGTTTTCCTTCAACAGATTTTGACCTAGACCTCTTAGTATCACGATGTTTTGGTTTTTCGTTTCTGTTTTCACCATCTCTTTCATCAGTTTGACTCTTATTTTCAGCAGATCTGGATCTGGAGTGCCTTTTCTCGCGATGCCTTGACTTTCTATTTCTGTTCTCATCCAACTTCTCTGGAGAATGGTGCTTACGGTCAACAGATTTCGACCGCGAACGCCTTCTGTGCTTGGATCTACTTTCATCCACTCTTCTTGGGGATGACTGGCTCCTTCTGCGGGGCTTCCCTTCCACAGACTTCCTTCTCTCTCTATGCTTAGATGTCCCATCCGTTCTGTCACTAGAGCGAAGCTTATCCTCAGTAGATCTTGACCTGGAGCGCCTTCTGCTTCTTGCTTTTCTCTCATCATCAATTTTTGGGGATGACCTACTCCCTTTGTGATGACCTGGAGAACCAGAACGAGCTCGTGATGACTTCCTTCCTCCATGTGGTGGACTTTCTCTGCGTTTTGGAGAAACAGAATCAACACGATATGATTTCCTTCTACGAGGGCTCACACTCCTACTTCTGTTTCTCCTCGAAATAGATGAATGGTGATCAAGCGACCTATCTGAATCACGCCTTCTGTATCTATCACTTTTTTCCCTAATGTCTCTATACAACCTTCGTTCCCTTTCATAGACCGAATGATGAGACCTCAATGGTGACCTAGACCTATGATCCTTTGAATAGCGAGGTGAGAAAGAGCGAGATTTCCTCCTTCTTCGATAATTGATTGGGGACCTAGAGTTTGATCTGGATCTTCCACGAGAGGGGGAAGGTGATCTGTAAATAAATATTGCATTTTCCAGAGTCAGCGTGACCTTTCTAAAAGTGTTAAAAATAGTAATGAATACTAAATATGTAAAAACTTACATGCTTTCCCCAAAAATGAAGTCACAACATAAGAAGGAAACTTTTACATCATAATCTCAACCAGAAAGTACATTACAAGACTATCATAAATATAAGACATGTCAACTGTCTGGGATACCAACAAGAACTGCCCCTTTTCCCAGTGGAAAAAGTGAAAGACTCATTTACATTAGGGCAAAACTTAGGTAAAGTTCCTTATATTTTTGTTTTTGTTATAAGGTTCTCCAATAAACATTTGACGCGTGTAAAAAATTTTATGCATGATCAATCATGGTAGAGAAAGAATATTAAACACACCTTATTACATAACCAATTACAAAAGAGAGAAAATGTAAATCAAGCTTGTAATTGGAGGAACCTTATAGCAAGGATATAAGGAACTTTACCTAAGTTTTTTCCTTTATATCATATAAAAACAATAATTTGGCATGCCCCAAATATTTCTAGCAAAAAACATAATAACAACTTCCACCATGCACATTAAACACCTTCATTGCAGCAACTGTAGCAGGCATGAAGCCCCAGCTGCACCAGAACTCTAGCCACTTTGCAGTGTATGTATAAGCAGTTTGGTTTTTCTGCCATTGTAATAGAACATAGACCAGCTCAGATGGTTGGACCAACAAACAGGTGAACCACCCAACCAGTCGGTTCTATAAGTGAATTCATTCTTTCAAACAACTGAACCAGTTGACAAGCTATCAATCCATGAATTCCTAATCAAACTGATTAAACCAAGCAGTATAATTCAACACAGCAACAGGTGAAACTACCGTACAAAATTTAAAACGGCTGGCCCTTTTGCTAATTAAAAGACCTCTTAAATAGAAGACAGCGGAAGGATGTCAGTGATTTCACATTTTTTGTATGACTTAATTTCACAAATCTGCAACATATTGGACAGAAGGTACCAATAGAATATATTATGCTTTAAAAGAAGTTGACAAAGAAATCAGACCTAGATTTTGGATTTGTATCTTTCTCTTCGCTTTCAGGTCCATCAGCTTTCAGTTTTTTACTTATTTCTGCAGCTCGAGCTGCCGCTAACTCTGTGGCAGATTTCATAGTTGCAGCTCGATTAGCAGCCTGCTGAGCAGTTATTGTTTGTTGCATTAGCAATGCTTGCTGGAATTGCATCTGCTGCATTGCAACGGCTTGCTGCATCATCATAGGAAGAGAGGATGATGATAGTGAAGAATTTGAGAGAGATGGTTTCTGAGGAAGTGATTTTGCCATCTCAACATTTAAAGGGCGTCCCCCAACATCAATGTTATTCAATGCTAGAGCTGCAGTTGCCTCTTCAGGTTTTGAATATTCTATATAAGCAAAATGCTTTGAATCAGTAATTGTACATTCAACAACAGTGCCACAGAAGCCAAAGAGCTGTTTCAGCTGATCCACTGTAAGAAGAGGGCTAAGATTGCTAACTTGTAGAGTTTTCTTCAATGCCTCTGCCTTCCCAGCTTTTTCGGGTGAACCTAAATATAAGAGCGACATTAATTATGCAAAATCCAGAAAACATTATTCTTAACAAAAAAGATAAAGCGGAAAGAAAGGAAAGTTAATGTCAACAAACAAGATGATATAAGACCGATTTATCAATAGTATCCAGCATTAGGAAATAAAAATATACATAGCATACCAGCAGAATCTTTTACTGACTGAGCTTGCACCTGAGCTGCATGGGCCTGGAGCGCTTGGGCAGCAACTATTGCCTGCGCAGCAGCCATTGCAGCAGCCGAAGGTGCCATAGGAGCTTGACTAAGTGTTCCCATGGAGGTTGTGGCAGCTAACGCAGTCATTAACAAATTATGAGGTGGGTGGTTCAACTTACAATCAGTTTTAGCACATTGTCCATTGAGATAATCTCGACAAACTTCTCCAAGTGATGCCCCTATTCCAGGTAAAATAGCACCACCAGAAGCCCCAGCAACAACACCTGGAATCATTCCCAATAATCCTGGAAATGCACCAGAAACAGATCCAGAGTAATTTGGCATGTTGGGCATGGTTTGGTTAACCAAATTAGGAAAATTGGATGCAGGAGCTAAACCCAGCAGCCCTCCACTATTATTACCTACAAATAAATAAACAACAAAATAATTAAAAATTGACAATACCAACCTAAACAGATAATTTGTGCAGCAAAAAAAGAAAAAGAAAAAAAAAGAACAATTTGAACAGCTAGAGTAGAAACAGATTGAGACACAGTTCAAGTATGACTAAAGCTTAAGGGTATAGCAATTTCAATTTTGTATGGACGCTTGTTGTCCTTTTCATCAATTTGTATCTGTTTGCACTGAATGCACGACCGCTTAGCTAGGCCTGCTAAACAGTAACAACTAACAATAACCAATGGCGTTTACAAATTGTTATGGGGGAAGCAAGTTGGAGGAAAAATAATCATTGATACCTGCACTGAAAAACACGGGGAATGGACTTCCCATAATTGGCTTGCCATTACACTCAACACTGACCATGTAGTTCCCTCGTTTTGGCACTACATAAGTAACTGTATACGTTCCATCACCCATATCCTTGACAATTCCCTCTTGCTCCGACCCTCCAACACCCAATCCCGGTGACACTTTGACCTTGACCTGGGCACCTCCGGTGGAAACCTTTCTCTCGTCAGAATCCTTTGTCACCACCATAAATGACGATGGAGCACAAGCCGTGCCACCCGCAATCCCTGTACCAGCTGCCGTGCACTTTGCAGGATCCACGGGCCCAATCGGCTTGCTCGCTAAGTCCTCAGCTTCCTCGGATTCACTGTCCGATTGAACAGTATCCTTTTCGCGATTTTTATCAACACCTTTGAACGTAGCTTCAAAAGCAGCTTTTGCTGCTGCAGCTTTCTCAGCTTCGCTCTTCAACTTGGCCTCCTCTGCTTGCTTCATCCATACCGGCTTCGCAACCGCCGAACTTCGATCAGCCATTAAACCTAGTTTGGACAAAGTGACGAATCTGGTAATAACTAGACGAATTGAAGACCCAGTACCGAAAACCTAATTGGCAATTGAAGCCTTCAATACATGTTTTAGTTTAACTGCCTCGATAAAGACCGCGACAATCCTCTCAAGTTTGAACAAATCAGGCTGATTGCTAGAGACTCCCAAGTCCCAACAGATCGGTAAAAGGGGAGACAAAAGGAAGGACGATGTCGAATTTGTTTTTTCTCCCACTTTTTCCTCAGTAGCAAAACAGGGGATAGATAGCGTTGCCGCAAGACGAGAGAGAGAGAGGCTGAGGAAGCCAAGGTAATGGCGAATCGGGCTTATCTCTTCTGTTTGGACGGCGGATTGGGATTCATAAATCGTGTGATTGTCTTGTAAGGGCAGTTTGGAATAATTTATTCTTATTTGGCCAAAGTCCTATCTTGGTCCCTCAATTATCCTCCATGTTTCAAATTGGTCCCTCAGTTAATTTTCGTTCCATATTGGTCCCTCAGTTTTTTAAAATTTGACAAAGTTGGTCCCTCAAACGTTTTCCATCCATTTTTCCGTTAAAAAAAAAAGATAAAATTGATTTTCAACTCCTAAAAATTTAAATTTTTACATTAAAGACCTTTTTCTCTATAATAGAACTAAAATGTAAGAAAGAAAAAAAATTGGGGTATTTTGATTTATTTCACAAAAATAAAACCCTCTCCCTCTCTGCTTTCTCTCTCCTCTCTCTCGTCTCTCTCTCCTCTCTAACTCAAATAGTCATTTTCCTTCTTCTTCTTCTCGCCTACGCTGGCTGCCGCCACCGCCTCTGCCTCCGTCCTCGGCGCCACCTTGTGTTTTCCGGCGACTTTCATGATCAATCCCTGCTGCTTTTCTGAATTCTCCCCTTTCGCTTCCTTCTTCTTCGCCGAACTCAACCCTAACGACGTCGCCGTTGTCGGAGTTACCAACACGAGCGAATCCTTCCCCTCACTATTGCTTCGCCTAATCAGATCCAGAAGCTTCCACGGCTTCGACGGTGGTGACGATCCTACCGATTTGCTCCTCTTGTCTGTGCTCGGTGACGATTTGGCCGAATTGTTTGGAGTCCAGATTTCCCAAAATGGGGCATTCATGCTCTCATGCTGCGCATAACAGATTTCCCACCTCTTCCAATTAAATTTGTCCATTTCTTACGAATTTAGTAGTAACAATATAAAGGAAAAGATTCACAATTACAGTTCCATATTCTTTCTATCCTTTAAAATTAACAAAATTAGTTCAATTTGAAATTGATTTATTCAAATCCCACCCTTCCGATTTTGCAATTCACAACTACAGTTCCATATTCTTTCTATCCTTCAATTCGAAGAATGGGGTCAATTCGTTTGCAAAAGAATGGGGTTGGGTTGTGGACTGGATTTCTGGTGAGAGAGAGAGAAGAAAGAGACAAGAGAGAGGAGAGAGGAGAGAGAGAGGGGTTTTTTTGTGAAATAAACCAAAATTCCCCAATTATTTATTCTTTTTTACATTTTGGTTCTATTATAGAGAAAAAGGTGTTTAATATAAAAATTTAAACTTTTATGAATTAAAAATCAATTTTATCTTTTTTTTTAACGGAAAAATAGATAAAAAAACGTTTGAGGGACCAACTTTGCCAAATTTTGGAAAATTGAGGGACCAATATGGAACGAAAAATAACTGAGGGACCAATTTGGAACATGAAGCATAACTGAGGGACCAAAATAAAACTTTGGCCTTCTTATTTTTATTTTCTTTATGACTCTTCTCTTGTGGGGAGTAAAAGTTAAACCTATTTTGAAACCAAGCAAATCATAATAAAAGTTAGGCTTAAGTGCACTTTTGGTCCCAATACTATGACTAAGGTTTCAATTTGGTCCCATAACTATTTTTGTTGCAGATTTGGTCCCAAACCTTCGCAAAAAGTTTCACCGTTAGTCCCCTGGTCACTTCCGTCCAATTTCCGCCGTTAATTGTGACGTGGCAGTCTGACTGGGATGCTGACGTGGCAAAATCAAATGAGATGGAGCTGATTTAATTACACTTTAATACCAAAAGTTTATGATCTTTATCAAAATAGTCCTTAGAACCTCAAAAGACAAATGAGCATCTATGATTTATCAAAAAATCCCTATATTCAAATACAATTTTCATTCAAGTACACTACAAACAAATCAAAACTCCCAAATTTTTCCAAAATCAAGCCCCACAAACCAAATTTATCCCATTATTTTCGATTCCTCCTCTTTTTCATCATTTTCATTCATTTTAGTCTCAAATCCTCAAAATAAAATTGTAAAGTGTCCCAAAACTCTTCCAAACATTCCAATTTAGTCCTTAAAAATATTAAAAACCTTAAACCCCTAAAACTTATTTTTTTTCATCTTCATCTTTATCCAATTTGGTCCTAAAAAATATTAAAAACCCTAAACCCTAAATCCTAAAACCCTAAAATCATAAACCCTAACCCTAAATCTTAAACCTTAAACCCTAAAATCCTAAACCCTAAACCCTAAAAAAATCTAATTTGAGTCCCATTATTTTCAATTCTCCCTTTTTTCATCATCTTCATTCATTTTAGTCCCAAATGCTCAAAATAAAATTGTAAATTGTCCCAAAACTCTTCCAAACATCCCAATTTAGTCCTTAAAAATATTAAAAACCTTAAACCCCTAAAACTTATTTTTTTTCATCTTCATCTTTATCCAATTTGGTCCTAAAAAATATTAAAAACCCTAAACCCTAAATCCTAAAACCCTAAAATCATAAACCCTAACCCTAAATCTTAAACCTTAAACCCTAAAATCCTAAACCCTAAACCCTAAAAAAATCTAATTTGAGTCCCATTATTTTCAATTCTCCCTTTTTTCATCATCTTCATTCATTTTAGTCCCAAATGCTCAAAATAAAATTGTAAATTGTCCCAAAACTCTTCCAAACATCCCAATTTAGTCCTTAAAAATATTAAAAACCTTAAACCCCTAAAACTTATTTTTTTTCATCTTCATCTTTATCCAATTTGGTCCTAAAAAATATTAAAAACCCTAAACCCTAAATCCTAAACCCATATTTAGTGGGTTTTATTTGCAATTCAGTCCTTGACTATTATTTTATTAAACCCGAAACCCCATAAATTTTTTTTTAATCTTTATCTTCATCTTCTTCAACTTCAACTTCATCTTCATCAATTCATTATCCATTCATTCACCATCTTTGCCAAATTTCTATTTTACCAGACATTCATCATCTATTCATCATCTTCATCAATTTGAGAGATCTGGAAAATGAAAAATCAAAAAGTCATTGAAGCAAAATTTCTCATCGTCCGCCATCATCTTCGAATCAACCCCAATCTTCGAATCCAAATCTCTCATCATCTCTTCATCGTCATTGAAGCAAAAACAAAATCAAAACGAAATCGTCCAGATCCACCGCATTCTCACGTCGATTTCGATGCGTCTTTCTGGATCGTGGATTCGAAATCAGAGAGCATCGTGAATCAAAACCCCAATCTTTGTTGTATGATTCTGGAAATGTGTTTCACGATCTCTTCCAGCTGTCTTAACAAATGCGCCGTCAAATCCGCGAGTTTCGCCTTGGCGTTGTCGACGTCCTTGTGGTCGGGGCGGTCTCCGAGGACCTTAAGCATGGATCGGGTCTGAGCGACGTCGTAGATGGTTCGCGTCATGGAGGCCAAGACTTGGAGGGAAGATGAAGAAGTCGTTGCCGCCGCGGGAGGCAGAACGCGAGGTTGTTCGATGTCGAAACTAATGGATCCGAAATCGCTGAAGGAGTTTGAGTTAGGGAGTGTGGAAGCCAGAGAATGAAGAAGAAGAAAACGAAGAAGAAGAAGAAGAAGAAGAAGAAGGCAATTCATTTGGGAAAATGATAAAATTATGCGTTCAGTCCAGAGAAGTTATGAAATGTTACATATTGATCCTAACTTACTCCATCTCATTTGATTTTGCCACGTCAGCATCCCAGTCAGACTGCCACGTCACACTTAACGGCGAAAATTGGACGGAAGTGACCAGGGGACTAACGGTGAAACTTTTTGCGAAGGTTTGGGACCAAATCTGCAACAAAAATAGTTATGGGACCAAATTGAAACCTTAGTCATAGTATTGGGACCAAAAGTGCACTTAAGCCTAAAAGTTATATCTCAATATTTTTTTTTTAATTATACTCTCACTATTTTAGATTTGAATCAATTATATTTTAATTTGACTTTCTTTTTTATTTTAAGGTCCTTAAGTTTTCATTATTTAAAAATCCTTTATTTTTTTTTTAGATTTTTTTTCATACGAATCCCTAACTAATTACAGAACAATCCAAAATATTTGTCATCTTTAACGAACTGGTCCTTGTAATTGAGAAACTTGAAAAATCTCTCTCATATGTTTTTCACAGTTCCGGTAAGTACACACAAACTCGCCAGTGAGCCTCGAATATAGAGAAATCGAGCAAAATAAAGAAGATGACTGCGAGAGGTGGTTGTAAGGGAAGGAAAATAGATGAGAACGACGTAATTTATGGGAGATCAGGAAGTTGAAGACGACGACGAAAAAGGCCATATCGACAGAAACTAGGATAGAATGGACGGCGACAATAAAATGTGGTGGTGATGTTTTAGGGTAAGAGAACATGGGTTGTTAATGGCTTCTAATGATATGTTTGTTAAAGATGACAAACATTATAAACTATTATGTAATTAGTTAGGGGTTGGGTATAATTAACTCAAATGTAAAAATTTTGGAGTATAATTGAAAAAAAAACGTGGGGGTATAACTGAAAATAACTTCAAATATTGGAGGTACCAATAGTATTTTTACCATAAACATATTTATACCTTAAAATTATATATGAATCAATAATTTAATTTTTGAAAACTTAATTTGTATATTTTAATTCAAAAATTAATTGATGGTTCTATATCTATTCTTCAAAGATCATTTTAAAATATTCAAAGTGATTCAAAAAAAAATAAAATATTTAGAGTGTTTCTTGTATGTTTCTATAGTGTTTGACTTTAGTCATGAATCATTGAATATAATTATATTTATTTCGTTTCAAGTTCGAATGTAACAACTTTAGAGTTGCATTTGCTTCTAATCTAGTTGTGATTATCAACAAACAATAACAAATTGAATTCGAATAGTGAGCCTATTATTCACGATTAAGTAAGCAAAGTCAATTCAATCTCTCTTGTTTTAAGTTTGAATGCAACAAGTTTGAAGTTACGAGTTACTTTTGACATAACTTATTTTCAAACTTGATTTAACTTTATTTGTACGGTCTCAACTAGATTAACTATATTAAAGAAGAATTCATCATGAGTAATTCATAGATTTGAACTCATTGTGCATTCAAACTTTTTTTTTGGTTAAGTGCATTCATACTCTAAATGAAAGATATATAACTAATTTTACGTGTTTGACTGTGAAATGAGCAACCAACTTTTTCGGACTTGATTTGACTTTGTTTGTTTAACGTACCTACCTAAATAGATAAATACTCATAAAAAACAACATGTAGTTTTAAATTTGTTGCGTATTAGAACTTGAAATGAGAGGAATATATCTCTATTTAATAGTTTTTGACCAAAGTGAACCAATATGAAAACACATATGACTAATTTGAACACTTTGGAAAATAAAAAATATAATGAACATTGAGGCAAAAATATAAGACTAAGGCCATGTTCGTTTGCGCTCAGATTATAAGCTGCTCTGATTATAATCGTAATAAGCTTGTTCGTTTGCGCTTTTTTCCTGAGCAAATTATAATCATGATTTTTTTATAATCAAACACACTCAATTACACTTATACCCCTATATACATACCTAGAATTACCTATACTCTCATTCATTCAATCAAAAATCACAAGGGCAAAATGGTCATTTTCATAAATATTGGGCCGTTTTACAATTACTCATTATTGTGTAGGGCTAAAATGTTATTTTGCCCAAAATATTTAGGATCAAATTGGCAATTTAGCCATTCTCGCAATCACTCGTCTCTGCGTCTCCGTCGCCTCTCTCTCTCATCTCCGTCGTTCTCTCTCTCTCATCTCCGTTGTTTCTCTCTCACTCTCTCGTCTCCGTCGTTTCTCTCTCTCTCATCTCCGTGTCTCTCTCTCATCGTTGTTTCTCTCTCTCTCATCTTCGTCGAGTATAGCAGCTGCCCTCCGGAGTGTGCTGATCGTGATACGGTGGTGATTTAATTAGGTAGGAGTAAGATGAATTAAAGGAGGAGGAGAGGGGTTTGTTGGTCGTCGAAGAGCCAATCCTCGAGTAAGGAAACAGGGAGTTGGGATTGAGGAGTGTCGTGTTGGACAAAAGTGTTGTCGTCTTCGGAGTTATTGGAGGAGGAATTATTATTATTTAACCCACACTATTTACCTCTTAGCTTTTGCTTTGTCTTTCCTTTACCAAAAAAAAAAAAAAGACATATAGACGAATGGGGGGCTGAAAAGCAATTTTAGCTTTTCCATTTTCTTTTTTCTCTTTCTTCCTCCATGAAGCAATGAGCCGCATTGGAAGTTTATTTCGGGTCCGAAGCCTTTTTTTTTCTCCTTCATTGCTTGGTCGACCGGCCTTATTCGAAAAAAATGATATAGTCCTCCAATCCACTATTTTGTAGGCAAAAGTAGAATGGTTCATCATAATCAAATGAGCGCCTCCTAGGTAACATACAATTATAATCATATTTTCACCAAGGCAAACAGTGACAAAATTTGATTTTTTAAAAAGTAAGAATCAAATCCGAACACATTTTGTTTATAATCTAATCATATCAAATCAAATCTTACTTTTTCCAACTTTTTCTTTCACCTCTACCCCTATGCAATTTATCAATTTCCTTACCCTTCTATCTACCAACCACAATCATTACATACTCATTTCAATAATTTCACACTAAATAATCAACATTCATCCAAACACCAATACACAAATAATCAACTTTGATTATAATCTGAGCAGATTATAATCCGAGCGCAAACGAACAGAGCTTAACTTGATGATTCGATCATTTTAATTTTACTAATGTATAATATATAATTTTAAGAAAAGTTTGGAAGTTTAATGATAATATATATTTAATTTAATGGGCAAAAGCACATTTTTTTTGTCGCAAGAGTTTATATCAATTTTCAATTTTATTCCTAATGTTTGTTTAGGATCAATTTTGTTTTCAAAATTATATATTTTGATCGATTTTATTGTTTGTTCTTACTCTATCCAACTATTAATAACATATTTTACGTAGTTAATGATATGTAATGTAATACTAATAGAAAAAGACAGATTGAAAAACATGATTAAATCTATCATTAATTTATTGAAAAAAAAATAGTAAAAAAAAATATAATTGATTAAAGTGTAAGACTTTAGGACAANCATTAAATCTATTAATAAATACATCTCTTTATGCAAATAATATAACTTTTTTCTCCACAACTAGAGATCATGGACTAACTATTTTTTCAAGCAAGTAAATGGACTAAATGCATCTTAAACAAGATCTCATAAGTCATAAACTCATAATCATTAAATTCAACATGTCAACTCTCAAGTTTCAAGTTCATCACACACAATTTTAAAGTTCAAAAGTACAAAATCCAACAAAAAAAAAACATAAATCTGACCCAGTATTATAAAAAAAAAAACATTGAGAACCACGGGTCCGATCCAGCGGTTGGACCCGAGTTTCCGGTTCTTGGCCGGTTATTTCCGGTCCAACTATCGTTTTGGTTCAAATAGTTGAACCAACTCGCTCATCTCTTCGGCTAGCGGTCCGACCGGCCGGTCCGGTTTTCACAACAATGGTTAGGAGTTCAGAGGCATTAATTATTTTTGACGAGTTATTTCTTTTTCTAGTTGGAGCTATCAGCAAATAATGTCTAATTAGGCTTTAAAAGGTAGACACTAGTTGCACAGTAAAAAAATCAAAATTGGTCATATTTCTTTCGCTTCGAGTTCGATTACGACAAGTTCAAAACTACGAGTTTCTTTTTAACTAGTCATTTTTCTGTTTGGTTTGGACCATTAGCAAATGAGGTCAAATTGGATGTGAAAGTGGTTTTTTCATAATTGTTCACTTTTTGGTTTCAGAATCACTTTCGAATTCGATTTGACCTAAAAAGGATTCGTCAATTGTAACATATACCTCCGAATTCATCACAATCAAATTTGAACCAAGAGAGATTTGACCAGCAACACACTTTTAGAGTTGAATTTGATGTTGTTTGTTAGTAACTCCAACTGAGTAAAGAAATAACTTGTTAAAACTAACCCATAACTCTATACTTATCGAAATCAAACTTAAAATAAAAGAGATATAATTATACTCCATTGTTGAAACGAAAGAATTAAAGAGTGAAATTCTTAAAAAAGGTATAGGATCTAACCCAAAATAAAAAAAAAGGAAGATAAAGAACTATATTACAAAATATTAAAAAAATAAATAAATAAATAAGAGAACAAATGATCTTTACTTATAGCTGTCGACCATGGATCATTAGGTTTACTGGGTTTTTTTTTTCGTAGAAGAGTTGGACTGGAGTTTCAAGTGTGGCTTTTCTCGTTCATTCTCCGATACGTTTTTCTTCTCCCGAGTTTTTCTTGCCTCCAGTACCTTATTTACTATTTCAGGTTTCCGCCATAGCCTACCTCGTTTTCTCTTGCGCTTTGCACCGCCTTCATTGAGTTTTACTTTCATACACCTGCTGCACCACGACCTACGCATCTTCTTCTCTGTCTTCGAGCATGGAAACTTCGTCCGTCAAGTCTCTTAACAAATGCTCAGGCCGCCGCCGCTTTTCTGTATGTCTTCTTTCTCAATCACATACTGCGCCCCACCCATGTATCTAGAGCAATCTGTTTGTTATTTCATAAAGCTTCAAATGATAGTTTTTTTCCTAGTTAGCTAATTATTTCTATAGGGTAGCAATGCCAACTAAAGCCTTAAAACCTTCGCTTTGTTTGAGGATTACTTATATTCTGTTTGCGGCTCTGGTTGTTAAGCAAAGAATAATGTGTTATGCTTTAATTACTTTTCTGGCTTGTAAATTTGCGATTTTGATTGGAGTTGGTGATGACTTTATATGCTCTATCGTTTCTTTTATTAACAACTCCGACCATTTATTGTTTCTGATTCTGATGTGTGGTGGATTATCTTTTCACTTTTTTTCTTTTGGTAACACTGACGGAGGATTTTTCATATGCTTTATTTGATCTCCTCGTTTTGTTTTAACTTGTCTAATATTTTGTTTTAATTGTTCAACATATTTTCTTTGTTATACAGTTTAAGACATTCTCCGAGAAACTAGATGATATAGATATAAACGTCTATCGAAGTCTCGAAAAGGTCAAGTCTGACCCGTCTGAGGGTTCCTCCTTCTTCAAAGACTGCCTTGTGGAATGGAGGGTATGGTTTAAACTACTGAGCAGACATGGTTGTACTTCTTATGCTCTATGTATGGAGATTGTTGATTTTGTTATATGCTTGCATTGTACTACTTTTTCACTATTCAAGAGTGGAATTAAATTTCATTTTCTTTCGTTTGGTACATGGAATCAGCGTAGAATTGAATCATAATGTGCTAAATGAGGATGTAAGAGCAAATAAAACTAGTAAAGTATTAACTCATTGTTGGTTGTGATGAATGTGGAATCGCCATCTCCCTTTAAGGATGAAATGGCGATTTCTATCTTTGTGGAACATGGATTTTGACATTCTGTGTAGCTATATTTGTTTTTCATACCATTCAATTTCTTGGAGGTGGAAGCTGGGATTGAAGGCCCTTCACATGTACAAAATTAATCTCTTCAATAAAAAGTATTTGGGAAAAATTGCTTATCAATAGTATTATGTTCCTTTGTTCTCAGTTGAGTATGCTTCTTTTCCCATCTTCCCCACAAGTATCAGCCAAACTAATGCTATACCACCACAAGTCTAAGTTACATACCATAATTCTTATTCCCCTGTTTTTGCAATGAGATATTTAGTTTTTGGCCTTATATCATTCATGCTTGAAATTATTTATTTGCTTTGTTTGTCACAATACAGGAACTGAATACTGCAGAGGATTTCATCTCATTGTATGAAGAAGTTATGCCTTATACACAAACATTACGTTTGGTACAATTGCACAAGGAATCTTTAATCTCAAAACTTCTTTCTCGGTTGCATTTAAAAGCAAGGCTATCTCTTGAGCCGATTCTCAGGTGTGCCAGCCTTTTTGTGTAGTTCTTCTTTTTGCTTGTTGTTGATGCTGGTTATTAATGGAATAGTGTCTACATATATCTCTTCAGTTCTTTGAAATTTTGACCAGAGCAGTAGTTTATGTTAATGGAGAAAGATCTTGTCTTCCTCTTTTGACTGACATCAGCTGCTTCTCTTTGTCACTGGCTCTTTTGTTTGCAATAGTTATTGTTTAGAGCTTTATATTGGTTCAAGTGACTATGGTTTCTATTAGAGTTTTGGTTGTAGCATATATGTATGTTATTGAGGTTGGGAATGAGATTTGTCCTAGGACAGAATTCATTAACATACTAATTTCAAAATCTAGCCACATAAATTTATAGTTTTGAATTTTGACAAATATCAGTTGCTTGAAATAACAGTTTCTATTTGTTGTATAACTTGTATTCTGATAGATATTTTTTAATGTTTCAAACCTAATAACCTTTTACTTGGTTGATGTAGAAATATGATGAATGATATTTCTATATTATGAAAAATGGAGTTTACATATATATATTTATAGACTCTGGAAAATTAATGCAGCTAACAACCTCTAACTACTTCCTACTATTAAAAAATTCTATGTACATCAAACAACAAGTATCCAACAATTAACATAGTCAACAGTTGATGGGAGATCAGATTTTATTTTGGCTGTTTTCTGATCTTCATTTTGGTCTTCTATTTCTTGGTGGCTATTGTTACTGAATCACAAAGCTTGTTGTGCAGGTTAATTGCAGAGTTATCAAGAGATCTCCAAGAGGAGTTTGTTCCGTGAGTTGGTTGCCCCTCAGATTAGTTATACTTCAATTAATGCATGATCTTATAAGGCTTTTGTTTTTCTTGCCCTGTATTTTACTTGTCAAGTTCTTTTACTTTTATTGAAAGTCGGCTGGAATGTTTTGTTCTAGATCACTTTTTCTGGTTTCATTGAATGTTTCAGAGTTATAGTGGACTTTTCTATGCTTTTCTTATAGCCTCACATGGTTTACATTATCATTGTGCATGTTACTTTTGCTAGGCTGTTACCAAGAATTGTTGAATCTTTAGTGTCTCTCCTACAAAGTGGTGCTGATCGAGAGCCAGAGATCATTGAGCAGGTAGAGGTTATCATCTTGGGCTTGTTCTTATGGAGGAGACTTCTGTGTTTTATCATTATTTTTTAAAGCTTTCATTTTGATGTGGATACTAAAGATATGTTTATTGTATGCAGATTCTAGTGGCATGGTCTTACATAATGATGTATCTACAGAAATATCTAATACATGACCCATTACATGTGCTCAGGTGAGTGCTGGAGTATAATTTCTGTATCTTTTGAGTTGATTTTTTCAATTGAATTATTGACTATTTAGCAAACCCCAAAATGCTCCTTCATTTGTATTTTTACATGCACCTCTTTGCTTGTGCCAATTTGATTAATATGTGTGCAACTCAAAATGGTCTGAGAGTCTGAGATTGAACTCTTCCACTAAAAGTTTATTACAATTTTATGCTGCATGAACTGAAAGTAATGGCGTACATTGATGATAAACCCTTCTATTTCCTCGGTGAACATTGGTTGTTTATCTTGTTTTACAATTTTCTATGCATACTTCTACACAAGGATGCTTATGAAGGACATCTCTTCGATTATTATGTTAACTGTGGAAAAATTTTATGGTTTGTATGGATTAAATGGTAATCATTTCTTTGATGACAAAGGGTTGCAAATATATTAGTGACACGTCATCTTTTTTTTTCTTTTTGGTAATAAGTGACACTTCATCTTTTGATCATACAGTTCATATACTAGGAAACAATATTTTACTGTTATGGAAAAATCTTTTTACACTACATATCACTCAAATTCTACACAATCCTTATTCATATAACTTTCAAAGTTGCTTATGGTTCTTTTGGTACTTCAAGGTTCACAGCAAAATTGAGATATTACCCAAAGGATTATGTCCAAAAGCATATGGCAGAGGCCATGTCATTTGTATTGAGAAATTCATCAGATGAGCATCTTAAGAGAGGTATTGATCTATATCCTTTTCCTTTTCTCTTTGATTAATTTAAGAATATCTTATTATTCTTGTATTGCCTCCCAGTTTAATATTAGTTTGTTTGTTTTCTGTTCTTTTATTTTTATTTATGCATTTGGTTGGGTGGTTGGTAAAATTATAAAACTGGTGGATTGGATAGGAATTGGAACTCTCATGCTTGAAGCAGTGGAGAAGTCATCTCCTTGCAGAAAATTAGGAGTTGAAAATCTACTTTACTTTATTATGAGAGGTTCCTCGTTAAGGTTCCATTCGAAAGCAAAGCGAGTATTGAAATTACTGACAAGTGAAGCAATCTTTTCTATTGGTCATGAAGCTAACCAAGGCAAGCTTGTTTTCTACTCTGAAGACTCTCTCTCTCTCTCTCTCTCTCTCTCCCACTATATATATGATCTTTTTTCAATGGAACTTGGGGCATATTTCTATTTGAATATATTGATGTATTCTATTTTGATTCTCATGATCTGACAGTGTCTATCATAGTTGAACTTTTTGTTGAGTAGCCATTGCTCGTTTGATTAGACTGCTTGGTGACTTAGCCATAAAACATTGCCAAGGATTGATAAGAATATCAATATATAATTGATCAAAAACTTCTACCTGTCAGATGGCTCGTAATTCTTAGACAACTGGACCCATGTATGTGGCTTGTTTACTGGGTTGCTGATAGGCCTGATACATTGGCCAGTTTTTTGACTAATGTTTTTAGGCAATACATGTGACTGATGCATCTCACATCTATATATATATGCACACATGCAGAAGCTCATCGATGCTGGATTGTGTTCTATTTGGTTAGAAGAAAATGCTAGAGTTTTAAACAAGAAATTTCTTCTGTCTAATCCTTCAGTGTGTCCACAGGAAGAACCAACCAATAAAAGTCATTTCTTGTTTTCATGGCTCCTCTGTAGTTGCTTGATATGGCTGTTTGTAGATATACAAGTTTATGAATTTCTTTTTTAATGTATTGGCTCTTTGCTTCGACTAAATTTTTTTTTCCCTATTGTGGCCAGACTCAAGCAACGTGCTGAAAATTGTAAAATCTGTCTTTAAAAAATTATGCCAGAATATGGAGCCCGCAGAATTGAATTTGCTATGGAAATGCTTGTATGAGGAAGTAAGAGAATGTACTTGTGCTAGTAACATCTTACACCTGAGACATCTTTTATCTGTGCTTATTGCAGCTGTGAAGGTACATAATGGGAAAAAAGTTACTGGTAAGTTAAATTTGTTTCTTGCTTTAGTACTTATTTTGTTTTGTTTAGCTTCGTTCAGCCAGTTGATAAGGAGAAGAATTAGGGCTGTCTCCCTGGACCATATGCAATAAAAAGATTAAGTTTTTTTTTTTCCCTTGCACTATTTGTTCATCTTGTTGTATCTTAAATACATTCAAACACACATAGAAACTGATTGTTTTTTTTTAGATTAACTAATTTCCTATAAAGAATATTTGGGTTCTTAATCCCACCTTCTTTCTAATAATGTACATGCTTATCAGAAAGAGAAAGTGGTATGAGTCTAGTTGCTAATAGATTTCTCAAGATTCTTGAGTGTGTTATTTTTGGCTAAATTGCACAAACACCCCTTGAGTTTTAGGTCTGGTGCATAAAATACCCAAGTTTTTAATTTGGAGCCATTAACACCCTTCTGTTAGGGTTCCATCCATTTTTACTGTTAAATGCCACCTAAGTCTATTTTAATGAGAGTATTATGGTAATTGTACTAAAATCTTAAAAATCCACCCAGACCACCCTGAAATCCGATCCACCCCATTCCCATTTATCACCTAATTTCTGCCAATATCAACACCCATCCACTTGCATATACAAACACAGTGAGCACAAATTGTTTAACTCTACAAGTTGAATTAAACCAAAGGGCATGGTAAATGACAGAACAAACTAAGACGCATATAGTAGAAACATATATATAAAACTTTAATCTTTTGCTACACACACAGCAAACTTAAGTATTGATGAAAGTAGAGATGTCATGTTCTTCAGTTTTTCTTCTTCCTCTAGCTCTTTAGATTCCAGCTCTGGAGGATTTGCGTCCTCCGACACAGTCCACTCTGTCGAAGCCCAGGCTGGTGAGGACCAACGTGTCTGTCGACATCAAGTCAGGTACATCGGAGAAGAACACGAGAAACAGAGGACAAAAAAACACTCTGTTTCATGAATAGAGGAAACAAAAAGCTTTGAATATTAAGCATTGATAATACTGACTAATCTCAAATATTCAGACTTTCATTTTTTCCTCCAAAACACTTTTACAACGTCCAATAAAATTCCCCAGCAATATAAAAACGAGGAAGAAGAGATGAAAGCAGAGGAGATGAGAAGAGAATGCACAGATTTGGCGGTGGTGCGTTTTTCGGCTTCTCTCATGGCGTTTTCTGTCATTCTGTCCTCCTTGATGGGTTTGGATTGGTAATTGGTTAGGTCTGGGCAGAAATTGAGGGGAATGGGTTTGTGATGGGTTTTTAGAATTTTAATGTAATTACCACAATATCCTTATTAAAATAGGCTTAGATGGCATTTAACAGTAAAAATGGATGGAACCCTAACGGAAGGGTGTTAATTGCTCCAAATTAAAAACTCAGGCGTGCTCTTTGCACAATTTTAAAACTCGGGGATTTTATACACCAGACCTAAAACTTAGGGGGTGTTTGTGCAATTTAGCCTTTTTTTTGGGGTACAGTTCTTGAGTGTATTTTATGTGTGTTTTTTCTAGACTGCAATCTTATAAGCAGTACTTGCTATTAGTTCTTTTGATGTGTTTGTGTGCTTTTGTACTATTTTTAAATATGATTCTATTTTGCAGATTATAAGCCTATGCTTGAAGTTATCTTGTTGCTCATGCGGACATACATCACACCTTCTGGCATGATTGATTCACAAGACGAAATATCTTCAGTAGTTGATAAAATTTTGAAATTAATGTTGGGTATTCTTAAAGGGCTCCGCAATTACAATAAGTCTTTAATATCTGAGTGTGCTTTCCAGTGGGCTCCTATTTTCAAGTTAAAAAGCTCAAGGTATTCACCACAATAATGTGTATGTGATATTAGCATTTTCTTTAGGTTGCTTCTGTTCCTTGATATATTTATGGTTGGATTGCAGTTTGGTCAATTTTATTAGAGAGCTGCTACTGATGAATCATTGTGCCCATGCCTTTAGAGGTGATGTTATAAGGTAACCTTTTAATCATACTAATGTGTGTGCTTGAATTATGGTTTGGCTCTGTATAAACATTATTTTAACTGCCATGACTTGATTTCTAGTGCAATAAATGATTTGATGGAGAATTCAGAGGAAGAGGTAATATCTTTGTTATTGTCATTTTGTGAGACAAGGGTGAGCCTTGGCGCAACGGTAAGGTTGCTGCCTGGTGACCAAGAGGTCACGGGTTCAAATCCTGGAAACAACCTCTCTGCAAAGCAGGGGGAAGGCTGCGTAAGTCTTGACCCTCCCCAGACCCCACCTAGTGGGAGCCTTGTGCACTGGGGCCGCCCTTTATTGCCATTCTGTGAGAACACACAATTAGAAGTACAGAATGCAAACATTTTGGATGGGATATGTGCCAAAGTACTAGCAAGGATTTGCAGTCATTTGCAAGGAACTATCAATAAAGCAATAAATGATATTGCACATTGTGACATATCTGATATTGATGAAGGAAAATTGGCACTGCTATGGGGAGTTGTTAGTTGCTATTCTCATATGTCAATTGTCAACGCTGACCCATCTTTGTTACTGGATCTTATGGATGCAATAGACAATCTTCTGAAAGTTAAACATGGTACGTTCTCATTCCTTTGTGTTTGTATATATATATTTATGAACCTTGTAGGACCTTGTGCCTTTGGCAATATTGATCAGAGGAATAAAAAAAGGTACAATTATTTATATATATATTTTTGCTTCTTTCTCTTGGTATTTTTTCTTCAGGCTATATCGCGGATAGTTTTAAAAATGACTGGGAAAGCATTATGGGTGCAGCATTGAGTTCTTATACCTGTCTATGTAGCAAAAGTAACTCTGGAGCTGAAGAAACAGAAAAGTTTTTGAGTATTGCAAAAAGATATCGGTTATCTTCACAAGTGTTGTCTGCTGTTGCTGGTCATTTGGACTCCAAGTATGGGTAAGTGATTTTGTGTTTGTAATTAAATGTTTGTAGACATATCTACATCCCTCTTCTCATTGTCTAGTAGTCAGTTTTTTTTCAATAATGTTCACAACCATGAAAGCTCTGTTCTTGTATAACCTCGAACTGTAGTTCTCCTCTTGAAGAAACTCGCTGTGGAAAACATCATCCAGAAATTGAAGATGATAGGAGTGACAGTGTGGTAGCCATTTTTGCTGATAATTTGTGCCATTCAGATGAGAAGATTCGTGCTTCAACTCTTAAAATTCTTTGTCACTACAAATTTCTGGATAGGGAAACTCCTGCAGCAGATAAGATGGCTGAGGAAAGAATGAAAGCAGAAGTTTCTCAAACTTTTGGTGTGGATAGCTCGCCAAGTAATGTATGTATATGCTATATTCTTGCTGTTATCCTTTTCCACTGCAGCTTCTAGTTAATAGCGCACTAATCTTGCTGAAATAACAGGTTCTTCAGCTCCTCCTCTCAATTGAAACAACCCCTAAAACCATTGAAACCATTAGGTCCATTCAGAGAATGATTTCCAAAATACAGATGGACCTATCTGCTGGAAGGATATCTGAAGTTTATGTTCCCTTTGTTTTGAGTGGATTGTTTGGCATCTTGAACAACCGTTTTCGTGACCTCTGGAATCCTGTGTCAGAATGTCTTGCAGTCTTGATCGGTCAACATTTTGCACTTGTGTGGGATAGCTTTGTCCGGTATCTTGAACAATGTCATTTCAGGGATGTTGATTTACCTGATAAGCCAACTGGTACCATCCAACCTGATCATCATCAACAACAACAACAACCAAAGCCTTTTCCCACTAGGTGGGGTCGGCTATATGGATCAACTGGTACCATCCAACCTGATCAATGTTTATGAAATTTATATTATTGTAGATTTTGTGGACCATACATTCATATGCGTGTATGTTTGTATGTATTTATGTATGTATCTATCCATGTATGGATAGAAGAAGAAGATTCAAAGAATGAAAGGTCAAGAAAAGAAAATATAATGCATCCTTCTAAATATTCAAACTGATTTAGATATAACAGAAAGATTATGTTCACAAATATTGCAAATAAACTAATAATTGATCAGTGATTGATTCTGATTTTGCATTTGATATATTCTGTGAAAAATTATATTAGTTTAATTAATGACTTATATTTAATTTAATGTATAAGTAAAACTGATTACTTAAAGAATAATATAAACTTTAGTTTTGTAGAAACTTTATGTTTCAATGGTTAAAGAAATATAGGGAAATTAATTATGCTACTTTTTAGTTATAGTTACCATAAAAATATAACAATTAAATACATGTCAGAGAGAGATGAATATAATGAAACACTTTATCAACAGCTTGATTTTCAGTATTAGTTTTGTTATGCTTTCTTTCAGATTCAGTATTTAAAGATTATTTTGTTTTTCAGGTCTTCTTGATCGTTTCAAACAATTTGTCAGTTGTGCTTCTGATAGCACCCCTTGTCTAACAATCTTGTCAGTATTGCTGCAATGTCTACAGAAAATCCCTACTATCATTGAATCACGATCTCGACAATTCATACCAGTTTTTCTCAAGTTTTTAGGATACAACATTGATGATCTTGTGAGGTACGTATGTGGTGGGCTTTGTCCATCTATTGGTATGTTTTTGGAACTTTGATTTTCTACCCAAATCACCTAGTTTGAGAGTTTGTTTGACTTTGTGAAATGACATTGCAGTGTTGGATTATTTGAATCTCATGCTTGTAGAGGCAAAGAGTGGAAGGCTGTATTGAAAGAATGGTTAAACTTGTTGAAGCTGATGAAAAATCCCAGATCGTTTTACTGGAGTCAATTTCTTAAGGAGGTTTTGCAGAACAGGTTGATTGCACTTATAAATTATATTAACCATTGTAATGTGCTCAATTTTATCTGTTCATCAGTTGCTTATGCACTTCATGTTGGTGGCATCCCCAGCCTAAGACATTATTTTGGGTGTTTTGGGCAGGCTTCTAGAAGAAAATGATCCTGAAATACAAATGAAAGTTCTGGATTGCTTATTAACCTGGAAGGATGATTACCTTGTGCCATATGATCAACATTTGAGAAACTTGATCAGTTCAAAAACTATTAGAGAGGAATTAACAACGTGGAGTTTATCTAGAGAGGCTGACACCATAGAAGAATGTCACAGGGTGCATCTTGTTCCATTAGTTATCCGTCTTTTGATGCCTAAAGTGAGAATGCTGAAGGAATTTGCTTCTCGAAAGGTACATTTATTTTTTATCTCTGAGTTGTTTACTTTTTTGGTGCAAACAAAGGTCTTTCATATTTGTCTACCTATTTTTGGTTGTTCAGATGTGTATCTGTTTGGTTTGTAGTTCTAAACTAATTATTTGTCATATATTGTTTTTGACAGAATGCAAGTATGAACCATAAGGCTATTCTGCAGTTCATTGCTAAAGTTGATGTCAATGAACTCCCAATTTTCTTTGCATTGATGATAAAACCATTGCAGATAGTAAAGAAAACTGATGGACCTGGTAAATTGTTTTGGACTCAACCAGGAGGTTCTATTAGTGAATTTCAAGCACCATCTTTGTTAGAGTATTTCACTTTGGAAAATATAGCAGAACTTTCCTGGAAAAAGATATATGCTTTTTTGCATGTAATTAAGGATGTTCTTGGAGTTTTTGATGAATTGCATGTTAGACCTTTTCTTGATCTATTGATGGGGTGTGTTGTTCGGGTATTGGGAAGCTGTGCATCAAGTCTTGACAATGCCAGTTCTAGAATTATCAAGGAAGAGCCAACAGATGATATTCCGGTAACATCCTGATCATTATTATTGCTCCATTTTATTTGTTTTTAACTTGTGGCTCAAATCACTGACTTACTGGTGAAGCACGAGCCCATGATTCATGCTTATCATATATGTACTAGGATGTAAAGTATCTTTTTATGATATAATGAATTAATTCAGGTATGATAAACTTGTCTGCTATTTCCATAAATTGTACTACTAGAAAGATTATTTTTAATGAGAAGACCTTAGATGATGCTAAAAATAAAACTCAAGAACATGAAGATTTTTTTTTTCTAAAAGAAATTCTACTCGTAACAAAAAAGCATTAAAATGAAATAATAACTATTTTAGCTTGATTATGTTATATGTCCTGCCATCCCTCCATTATTTTATAATTGTAAGTTATGTAACATCTAAATTTGTAATTTTAGCAGAATTTATTCCTGAAAGATGTGGCTGTGGTGTTTGGTGGGAACCTGTTATTTCTTTCTCCCTTATAGCATTGTTATTTGTTTTATTTATATTCCTTATAATTTGAATTTATATGTGCAGACCACCACCACACAGGAGCAGTTCAAAGATTTGCAGTTCAAAGATTTGAGATCTTTGTGCCTGAAAATTATTTCTTTTGTCCTTAACAAGTATGAAGATCATGAATTCGGTTCTGATTTGTGGGACATATTCTTTGTCTCAGTAGAAACACTGATTGAAGGATTCAAGAAGGGGGCTGCTAGTAGTGAGAAACCAAGTTCGCTCTTGTCACCAAAAAATGAAAAGAAACCAAGTTTTCTCTTATTATCTTGCTTTTTGGCCATGAGTAGAGACTATAAACTTGCGGCCCTATTATGTAGGAAGGAGAGTCTTGTACCTGATATATATTCTATTCTCGGTGACAAATCAGCTGCTGAGGCTGTTATAATTTGTGTTTTAAAGTTTGTTGAGAACTTGTTGACACTTGGCGATGATTTGGATGATGAAGACAATCCTGTACGGAGTGTTTTACAGTCCAACATTGTGGGACTCGGAGGCAGCTTGTGCTGTCTATTTGGAAGTGATACTGCAGCCAGGAGGTATGAGCTTGTTTTACTGACCTTATTGTATTAGCGTAGGGTCTTTTTAAATATGTTTAATGTTCCACATCGCCGGAAGTTTAAATTTCTCAGTACTTTCACATACTTATATAAATCTTCGTAGTTATTAAGCAATGAGCTAGACATGAACACACCTTTCCCATAACATCTCCAAAGGCATTGGTGCCCTGAAATTCCAGAGGTCCCTCTCCAACCAAATACATACTAATGCCTATACACTGCATAATGCCACATGGAAGCTCCTAGGAATACGCAGGCTGTTTTTGCAACACTAAGGGTGTTGATTGCTTTATTTATGCAGCTTATTTCTGGCCAAACCTTTCTCATAAGAAAAAACAATTATTGAGTTTAATATTAGTGTAAATGAGGATAAGGAATCCTCTTATGAAAAACATGCAAAGAAGCAGCAAAGAAGCACTCAGTGGAATCTTACTTGATTAGATAGGTAAACATCAAAGCGGATAGTAAACTTTTAGTGTGCTTTTACTGCACATGTGATGATGTAGGCACTCAGTGGAATAAATGACCTGTAAATTTAAATGTGCACAACTATTTGTTTGTTTGTCAGGTATCTCATTGTTACTGCTCTGTTCTAGTGGCATGTATAAGAATTTGATGACAATTTGGGCAAGTTCAAATCAACCGATAAAATTGATGCCATAATGCTATTGGTTACTGATAGAACCCTGCTGCAATATTACTCATGAAAACGAAAAATACAGAAAAATGGTGTCTCAAATGCTCATAAAACACCAAAACAGAACATCAACAATAACAAAGAAAAACCAAGAAAGGAACCCTCACTCCTTGGCTTTCGAGAGGCGAAGTCTCTCCCAAAATGTCCTTGCCAATTCCCTAATATTTCCCTGTCCCAAAACCCTCTATAAATAGCAACAAAACCTACAATATTTTGACATTCACTGTGGGCCCAGCCCAATAACCGTAGGCCCATCAGTTACCGTATGGTGTTTTGGATTGAATATGGCCTGGACGTAGAATATTTTGAGATCTAGAGAGGGATTAGAATTTCCCTGAATCACTGTATTTTCAAGAAAATTAAAAATTAGAATAACTCTTCTTGTTTAGATTGTAAGATACTTGGTTTTCTGATTGTGCTGGTGCCATATTGCATCAGAATGAAACAATCTCCACATATTTAAACGAAAAGCAGATTAAAAAAATGGGAACTTAGTCACTTGGGAACTCATTGTTTTTCTGTCTATTATGCCAGAAAGCTGGTCAATTCTCATGGAGGGATGGTAATAAATATTGTCAAATTTTTACGCAAGTACGTCAGGGATGTGGATCTGGCAAAGCAATTTGTTGATATTTTGCTTCTGTTCATCAAAAAGAAATCCCAGAGTCCTGGTGAGAGCATATCATTTACTTCCGTGTCTCTTTCATCTGATATATATGTATATTTCCAGCTTCCATTTTTTATATTTTTCAGTTTTAGACTGGGTACTTGATATTGAAATTCTCTTGGTTGTTGCAGATGACTGTCTTGAAGTTTTGCAAGTCATTCAAACATTCCTACCAATATTGGGAAATGGACATTCTGCTAAAATTCTGAGTGCCATTTCTCCACTATATATTTCGGCTGAGTTGGATATGCGGTTGAGGATCTGTGCTCTTCTTGACGTTCTTGTACCCTCCTCAGTGGTAAACTTAACCCTTTTGTCTCTCTTTTATCTTTGCATTGCTTCCAACACTATCATACAACATTGTACTTTTCTGCAATATTTTTGTTATTTTGATGCCTTGCAGGCAGAACTTCTTCGTCAGCTGAATGCAACATCTTCCATGGATTGGCCTGATCATGATGCCATTTTAAAAGCTTACGAAAGCATTAACACTGATTTCTTCAGAAATGTTGAGGTGGAGCATGCATTGCTTGTTTTATCACACTGTGTGCATGACATGTCATCTAATGAACTGACCTTTAGGGTTAGCGCCTGTCGTTTATTGCTATCCTTTGTTGATTTTTCTGCTCGGATCTTTTATAAAGAAGTAAACACTGACCAAGAGTTGTCTATGATGGGAGATACTGAGGGTTGTTGGACAAGATCATGCATCCAACATATAGTGAACGGGTTTCTTTTGAAGCATATAGCTGATGCAATGGATGGAGCACTTTCTGTTAGAAAGGTATTCTGTAATTTCAATTTGTCATAAGTAGTGGCTTTAGTGCTATATAGATTTTCTAGTCCTATGAAATTTGATATGTAGGTGCAGATATCACCATTCCGTCCACCCCTCACATCTTTGTTGTCATAGTCCATCACATTTAGATATAAATTTTTCACCTTCCCTATTTCTATGCATCGCGGGATAGGAAAATTTTACTTACACACCCACTTATACCTAAGTCTTTATGTTGTTTTACTGGTTCAGACTTCAGACATAAATAACAGAGAAAAAATACTCAATCCTCTGTGCTTGTTTACTGTTTGATATTGATGCAGGGATGGATAAAATTGTTGTGTGAAATGGTCTTGAAGCTTCCAGAAGTGTCAAACCTTAAATCACTTATGGCACTGTGCAGTGAAGATCCTGAATCAGATTTTTTTAATAGCATAATTGACACAAAGGTATCTCTCTGGATTAAATTAAGGTGCACTCTTCATAATTGGTGCTCCTCCAAATTCTTCATGATTTGAGTCTGCTGTTTCTCCTTGCATGTTTTTGCTTTCCTGTAATGTGTGTTTCTTTACTTTTTCAAGCTGTTTTAACTTTTACTTGTTACTTTCTTATTACTTTTATGTGTTTTTTGGTCTTTATATATGATGTCACTTTTCTTAAATTGTTGCATTTTGGTCTGCAGATGCATATGAGAGTCCGGGCATTGTCACAGTTTAGAAATATTATTAGTACGAACAAGATGTGTGAGGTAATGACTTTATCCTATGATATGAATAATTTTTTCCTGATCCTTGAATGTAATATGCCATTGGTTACTTCCAGGGTATGTTGAAGAAAGTGTTTGTGCCGCTCTTTTTCAACATGTTGTTTGATGAAGGAAAGGCAGAGCACATGAAAAATGCATGTATAGAGACCGTTGCTTCTGTGGCAGGTCAGATGGAATGGAAGTCATACTATGCATTATTGACCAGATGCTTTCGGGGGATGTCCAGTAGTCCAGAAAAGCAGAAAGTGTTCATAAAGCTTATATGCTCTATTTTGGATAAATTCCATTTTTCAGATATCTCTTGCTCTAAAGAAGTATCATTTGGCAATGGTTCTGATACAGGGACCACTGTCAATTTGTCTTCTGCTACCTTAGGTAACTGTGGTACTTCTGCTATGGACACACAGATACAGACTTGCCTTTCAAAAATTATTTTCCCAAAGATACAAAAGCTGCTGAATTCTGATTCAGAAAGGGTCAATGTAAATATCAGTCTTGCAGCACTGAAAATACTTAAGTTGCTTCCGGGGGACGTAATGGATTTGCATCTCCCAAACATTGTTCATCGAATTTCAAACTTCTTAAAGAGTCATCTAGAGAGCATTCGTGATGAAGCTAGGTCTGCATTGGCAACTTGTTTGAAGGAGCTTGGATTGGAATACTTGCAATTCATTGTCAAGGTTTTGCGAGCCACCTTGAAGAGAGGTTATGAACTTCATGTATTAGGTTATACTCTGAACTTCATTTTGTCCAAGTGTCTTGTGAACTCAGTAAATGGAAAATTGGATTACTGTTTGGAGGATCTTCTTTCTGTAATTGAGGACGACATTCTTGGAGATGTCGCTGAAGAGAAGGAGGTGGAAAAGATAGCTTCCAAGATGAAAGAAACAAAAAGGAAGAAGTCATTTGAAACCTTGAAATTAATAGCCCAAAACATTACGTTCAAAAGCTATGCATTGAAACTCCTTGCGCCAGTGACATCTCATTTGCGGAAGAACATCACACCAAAAGTAAAAGCGAAGTTGGAAAGCATGTTGCATCATATAGCTGCTGGAATTGAAAGCAATCCATCCGTAGATGAGACTGATTTGTTTACCTTTATTTATGGCCTTATTGAAGATGGGATTAAAGATGAAACTGGTCGGCATGAGAATAAATTGATAAACAGGGTGGATAAACATTCCGATATGAATGCTAAAAGAATTTCTACTGGCCGTGCAGTTGAAGGTGGCTTGTTATGCTCACACCTCATTAGGGTGTTTTCTCTTCGAATATTGCATAAACATATAAAAGGCATGAAGCTGGAGATGAAAGATGAACACATTCTAACCTTGCTAGATCCTTTTGTCAGGATGCTAAGTGATTGCTTGTACTCCAAGTATGAGGATATCTTGTCTGCTTCTCTTGGATGCCTTACTCTACTGGTGCGGATGCCCTTACCATCTCTTGAATTTGAAGCTGAGAGAGTAAAAGCTGCCTTGTTGGAAATTGCGCATAGTTCAGTGAACTGTAGCAGTCCTTTGATGCAATCATGTTTGACATTGCTGACTGTGCTACTACGGAGCACCAAAATCACACTTACATCGGACCAGATACACCTTTTAATCCAGCATCCACTTTTTGTCGACTTAGAAAGGAATCCGTCTCCTGCTGCCCTTTCGCTTCTTAAGGGTATTGTCAATCGCAAGCTGGTTTTACCTGAAATTTATGATCTTGTTGCTAAGGTTGCAGAATTGATGGTCACGAGTCAATTGGAATCAATTCGCAAAAAATGTAGTAAGATTTTGTTGCAATTTTTGCTTGATTATCGGCTTTCAGAAAAGCGTCTGCAACAACATCTGGATTTCCTGCTTGCAAATTTAAGGCAAGTGGTCAAGAGCAGTCTGAATGTTACTTGGTTGTTACAGTTATAATCCCCCTTATTTTTATGGTTATGATTATTCTAAATCTAAATCTTGCAGGTATGAGTATTCAACTGGACGAGAATCAGTTCTTGAGATGATCCATGCTATTATAGTAAAATTCCCAAGAAGTGTTTTGGACGACCAGTCTCAGACCTTATTTGTCCATTTAGTGGCCTGCCTTGCCAATGACCATGATAATTCTGTTCGTTCTATGAGTGGGGCTGCTATAAAGAAGCTCATTGGTTCAATTAGCCCAAATTCACTTCATTCCATTCTTGAGTATGCTCTATCTTGGTATTTGGGTGAGAAGCAGCAACTTTGGGGTGCTGCAGCTCAGGTAATATTCTTAGTTATTTTGTTCATCATAAATTCAATATGATTGCACTACTTTGGCCTTTTCTCAGAAGAAGATGTACTTATTGAGTATTTGTCAGACTGTCAAACTCTTAATTTCATGTGATTTTTGTAGGTTAATCATGTATAATGATGCCTAATTTTGTGGACACAGGTTTTAGGGCTGCTGATTGAGGTATTGAAGGAAGGATTTTATAGACATGTTCATTGTATCTTACCAGTGACTCATGGCATTTTGCGATCATCCGTAGATGTAATCACAGACAGGCAGGTGGATTTTTCAGCTGATTCTGTTGTTCCCCATTGGAAGGAAACATACTATTCTTTAGTTATGTTAGAGAAGATGATTTGTCATTTCAAGGATTTATGCTTTACTACGGATCTTGAGGTAAATCTTTAATCTACATTTTAATTTTAAAATACGTATAAGGATGCAGATAATAAACATTTTTTCATTATCATCCACTCTTCAATCTCAAGATATTCTAAGAAAGAAAAAATGTCTAAATTTAAATTGTCTTACCTTCTCTTCCCTTTTATTTTCCTCAATCCAATCCAATCCAAGTGTACCCTAAGTGTTTGCTCGGTAGTGCTTTTGATTTTTGCTTATTTTGAAACTTCTTCCTCGAGAAGTATATCACTTTTTAAAACCCCTTGCAATGAAGTAACTGGTGGTGTTTGATCAAGTCATTTGATAAATATTTTTACCAATATCATTAGTGTTTGGCCCACTTTTTATTTATTTATTTTTGTAATATGAAATCCTTCCTGTTGAAGAAAGATAAGATTAGATAGTACTCTTCATTGTGCTATTATTTTAAAGAGCTTTATGTTCTGGCCAGTAAAAAGAAAAACCTAAAAATAGCACCTTTGAAAAAGAAAAGCTGGTTTTTGGTTTCTACATTTGTGCCAAACAGTCTCTAAATGTTGTAATTCCTCACATGTAAGTTTGTTGCATAAATCTCAGGTCATATGGGAGGCAATATGTGAGTTGCTTTTGCACCCGCATTCATGGATACGCAGCAGATCAGTCAACCTTATTGACCTATACTTTTCACGTATAAGGCAGAGTAGAAAAGAAGGTCATCAGAAGCCCTTAGGAAGTTATTTTCTCACGAGCTCAAGTAGAATATTTCATATAGCTGCTTCCCTCTGTTGTCAACTGAAAACACTGCACATGGATGATGCTGACAGCAACTTGATGAGTCAGTGTATTGAGTTTGCCATTTGTGAAGTCCATTCTGTGATGGGACAAATTTCATGTGTAGATCCTTCTGCATTCTGGTCTACCCTTGAGCAGCATGAGAAAGATCGGTTTCTTGAATCTTTTGATTTGCTTGATTCAAGAAAGGGAAGAAATATGTTCTTACACCCCACTTCTGTACATGAGTCAAACAACCAGCAGAATGCAATTAATATCCGACATGTACTTGTCTCATTACTGCTAAGGAAAATGGGACAGATTGCCCTTCAAATGGAGGCTTATCAGGTGTTTTTGCAATTTATGCACACACTCCTTTGTCTCGGTAAATGTGCTTATTAATTGTAATACTTTGATTTTCCAATGCAGATGGGAATAGTATTCAGCAGTTATAAAAGTATTATGTCACAGATAAGTCGGGATGACGGCTTGTACTATGCATCTGAAGTGCTGTTTCCTTTGTATAAAGTCTGTGAAGGATTTGCTGGAAAAGTTATCTCTGGTAAATTTTCTTTTAGCTTATGTTAAATTATTTCTTGATCGTTTTTTTCATATAATTCTTCTCTGCCTCCTAGGGGGAGCTGATCTTTTATGAAAACTCCATGTTTAGTGACTGTTCTAGAAGGAGTTGGTGTCTATATTTAAAAGCCCTAAAGGCTTTTTATTGGGGAGGAGAGCTAGGTTTAAGTTTGTGGTTTTATATATCAAGCCTATTGGCTTTAGGCCCTAAATGTCCATTATGGAGAGCAAACTAGCCCAACATTGATTTTGTAAACCACCCCCCTCTCTCTCTCGTTATTTTCCATTGAGTGTCTCATGTTATATGCTTTACAAGGTGTTTTGACCAAAATAAACGCTAGAGATCTCTCTCTAAGCTGTGCTCTACTTTTTATTGATAGAAGCTATTTATTTGGAGTTCAGACATGCTAGTTTTTTCTTCCTATACACTGTTTTTATCCCCAGTTCATGTTTTACTGAGTAGTTGTCCTTCACCACCACCAGATAAGCTAAAGCAGTTGGCTGAAGAAACCCTGAAAAAACTACAGAGTAGACTGGGAACCCAGAACTTCGTCCATGTTTACAACAGTATTGAGAAGAAGCTGAAGTCAAGGAGAGATAAGAAGAAACAAGAAGAGAAACTCATGGCTGTCGCCAATCCAATGCGAAATGCAAAGCGGAAGATGAGAGTTTCTGCCAAAAATCGTGCCTATAAGAAGAGAAAGATCTTGACAGGGAGGATGGGTAGATGGATGCATTGATTGCAAGTAGTTTTGTAAGGAGAGGAATAGGGAGAAAATATTCGGATTATGAAAGGTGGAGTTAATGAATTTTTTTATTTATATTTAAATAAATTGTCTACTTAGTTATTTTTCAAATATTAAAAGCATTACAACTTCGGACCAGAAGAAAAAAGCATTACAACTGCAAAAATAAGAATTAACTATGATATATATAGTGAATGTAGGTACGTCTCTCCAATTTTTTTTTTTTTGGTAATGTCATGGGTTTTCCCCGCTTATTTGTGTAACGGTTTAAGCGAAGATTAATCTCATTCGGGCTACAGAGACGAAACGGTTGTACCCTCCCAATAATGTCGACTCTAGAGATCAATTCTGAAAATACTTAAGTTGCTTCCGGGGAACATAATGGATTTGCATCTCCCAAATATTGTTCATCGAATTTCAAACTTCTTAAAGAGTCATCTAGAGAGCATTCGTGATGAAGCTAGGTCTGCATTGGCAACTTGTTTGAAGGAGCTTGGATTGGAATACTTGCAATTCATTGTCAAGGTTTTGCGAGCCACCTTGAAGAGAGGTTATGAACTTCATGTATTAGGTTATACTCTGAAATTTATTTTGTCCAAGTGTCTTGTGAATTCAGTAAATGGAAAGTTGGATTACTGTTTGGATGATGTTCTTTCTGTAATTGAGGATGACATTCTTGGAGATGTCGCTGAAGAGGAGGTGGAAAAGATAGCTTCCAAGATGAAAGAAACAAAAAGGAAGAAGTCATTTGAAACCTTGAAATTAATAGCCCAAAACATTACGTTCAAAAGCTATGCATTGAAACTCCTTGTGCCAGTGACATCTCATTTGCGGAAGAACATCACACCAAAAGTAAAAGCGAAGTTGGAAAGTATGTTGCATCATATAGCTGCTGGAATTGAAAGCAATCCATCAGTAGATGAGACTGATTTGTTTATCTTTATTTATGGCCTTATTGAAGATGGGATTAAAGATGAAACTGGTCGGCATGAGAATAAATTGATAAACAGGGTGGATAAACATTCCGATATGAATGCTAAAAGAATTTCTACTGGCCGTGCAGTTGAAGGTGGCTTGTTATGTTCACACCTTATTAGGGTGTTCGCTCTTCGAATATTGCATAAACAAATAAAAGGCATGAAACTGGAGATGAAAGATGAACACATTCTATCCTTACTAGATCCTTTTGTCAGGATGCTAAGTGATTGCTTGTGCTCCAAGTATGAGGATATCTTGTCTGCTTCTCTTGGATGCCTTACTCTACTGGTGCGGATGCCCTTACCATCTCTTGAATTTGAAGCTGAGAGAGTAAAAGCTGCCTTGTTGGAAATTGCGCATAGTTCAGTGAACTCTAGCAGTCCTTTGATGCAATCATGTTTGACATTACTGACTGTGCTATTACGGAGTACCAAAATCACACTTACATCGGACCAGATGCACCTTCTAATCCAGCATCCACTTTTTGACGACCTAGAAAGGAATCCATCTCTGGTGGCCCTTTCGCTTCTTAACGGAAATTTATGATCTTGTTACTAAGGTTGCAGAATTGATGGTCACAAGTCAATTGGAATCTATCCGCAAAAAATGTAGTAAGATTTTGTTGCAGTTTTTGCTTGATTATTGGCTTTCAGAAAAGCGTCTGCAACAACATCTGGATTTCCTGCTTGCCAATTTAAGGCAAGTGGTCAAGAACAGTCTGAATGTTACTTGGTTGTTACTGCTATAATCCCCCTTGTTTCTATGGTAATGATTATTCTAAATCTAAATCTTGCAGGTATGAGTATTCAACTGGACGAGAATCAGTTCTTGAGATGATTCATGCTATTATAGTAAAATTCCCAAGAAGTGTTTTGGACGACCAATCTCAGACCTTATTTGTCCATTTAGTGGCCTGCCTTGCCAATGACCATGATAATTCTGTTCGTTCTATGAGTGGGGCTGCTATAAAGAAGCTCATTGGTTCAATTAGCCCAAATTCACTTCATTCCATTCTTGAGTATGCTCTATCTTGGTATTTGGGTGAGAAGCAGCAACTTTGGGGTGCTGCAGCTCAGGTAATATTCTTAGTTATTTTGTTCATCATAAATTCAATATGATTGCACTACTTTGGCCTTTTCTCAGAAGAAGATGTACTTATTGAGTATTTGTCAGACTGTCAAACTCTTAATTTCATGTGATTTTTGTAGGTTAATCATGTATAATGATGCCTAATTTTGTGGACACAGGTTTTAGGGCTGCTGATTGAGGTATTGAAGGAAGGATTTTATAGACATGTTCATTGTATCTTACCAGTGACTCATGGCATTTTGCGATCATCCGTAGATGTAATCACAGACAGGCAGGTGGATTTTTCAGCTGATTCTGTTGTTCCCCATTGGAAGGAAACATACTATTCTTTAGTTATGTTAGAGAAGATGATTTGTCATTTCAAGGATTTATGCTTTACTACGGATCTTGAGGTAAATCTTTAATCTACATTTTAATTTTAAAATACGTATAAGGATGCAGATAATAAACATTTTTTCATTATCATCCACTCTTCAATCTCAAGATATTCTAAGAAAGAAAAAATGTCTAAATTTAAATTGTCTTACCTTCTCTTCCCTTTTATTTTCCTCAATCCAATCCAATCCAAGTGTACCCTAAGTGTTTGCTCGGTAGTGCTTTTGATTTTTGCTTATTTTGAAACTTCTTCCTCGAGAAGTATATCACTTTTTAAAACCCCTTGCAATGAAGTAACTGGTGGTGTTTGATCAAGTCATTTGATAAATATTTTTACCAATATCATTAGTGTTTGGCCCACTTTTTATTTATTTATTTTTGTAATATGAAATCCTTCCTGTTGAAGAAAGATAAGATTAGATAGTACTCTTCATTGTGCTATTATTTTAAAGAGCTTTATGTTCTGGCCAGTAAAAAGAAAAACCTAAAAATAGCACCTTTGAAAAAGAAAAGCTGGTTTTTGGTTTCTACATTTGTGCCAAACAGTCTCTAAATGTTGTAATTCCTCACATGTAAGTTTGTTGCATAAATCTCAGGTCATATGGGAGGCAATATGTGAGTTGCTTTTGCACCCGCATTCATGGATACGCAGCAGATCAGTCAACCTTATTGACCAATACTTTTCACATATAGAGGAGAGTATAAAAGAAAGTCATCAGAAGCCTTTAGGAAGTTATTTTCTCATGAGCTCAAGTAGAATATTTCATATAGCTGCTTCCCTCTGTTGTCAACTGAAAACACCGCACATGGATGATGCTGACAGCAACTTGATGAACCATTGTATTGAGTTTGCCATTTGCCTATAAGAAGAGAAAGAGCTTGACAATGAAAATGGGTAGATGGATGCATTGACTGCAATTAGTTTTGTAAGAAAGAAAGATCCTTGTAGTCGTATGTGGATTCTTTATTTTGTAGAAGCTTTTTCAAAAAAATTGATAAAAATAACAGGTCAATAGAGTGTATACATAGAAAACAAAAACAACTAGGAATATTAAGACAAGACGACAAAATCTAGATGTTGATGTGATGTCGCCAAGATTCGCAACGTATATGGGCCTAACTCTTAACAACTTCCAAAATATAGTGACATTCTTACGAGGTTAATGTTCATTTACATACGGTCAAAGGACACGTTTCTTGGAGTTTTCTTTTTAACCTTTCAGAGTTACTTGTAATTTTCCCTTCTTTTTTTTTATCAATATATTTTCAATGATGCATTTTATATTTTGTCATTTTGACATGTTGTATCTAATTTTAGAATATAATCACGTGATGACGTGGAGTATGAAATAATAGTATAAATTTTGCATGCAAGGATATAGTAAATGCTCTGGCAAAAAAAAAAGGATATAGTAAATGCACGTCTCTCCAAATTTGGTTGAGAAAGAGATGGATTCCATCCAGTCTTAAGATAGGATTACAGCATCCTTGGTCCTTTTTAATTTTTAATTTAATACTATATATATTCAATATCCACGCTATTTCTAATTGACATGCCTCTCATTACTATTTATTGCATTGGGTGGAGAGAAATGGTTATAGAATGATAGTTGAGCTATATTTGATTAGAATAAGGAGTTAAATGCTAAATTAAGAAAAGAAAGAGGAGGAATTAACGGGAATGTTATGCAATAGGAATTAGGTTATGATAGAAGAAGGAAGGAAGGAGTAAATAATAATATTTTGGAAGAGTGAAAAAAGGGAAGAAGAAAATAAATCAAAGGGTGATTGGAGAAGAAGGAGAACGCGGGATGCGGAAAATATGTTAAATTGTGGCTTCAGTTTGTTTCTCGTTTGATGGTGAGACGCAGATGTAACGGACATACCGTTGCGTACTGCGAATCCTCATTCCCTTCCTTCTCTGCGTTTCGGCGAATCGCTGTTTTGTTCTTCCCTTTTTCCGTCTCCTTTTGCTTTGAATTCAATCGTATCAAGAAATGCCGTTCTTCCATTTCATGGGGATGGCCAGTTTCTAGCTTCGTACCTCTTTAATTTGCAGGGCTCCTAGCTAGTAGGTACCGTCCGTACGTTCTACAATTAATTCGATTCATTGTTTCTCAATCCAATTTTATTCATCATTCTATTCTATTTCCAGGAATTGGACGGCTTATCTTTGCTAGGCCCTGCAGTCTCGTGTTCATATTCTTTGGCTGTATTGTTGCTATTTTCATTTCCTGTAAACTATGGGGATGTCAACAGATAACCTAACCGGCCTTGTTCTGGCTTTGTCTTCTAGCGTTTTTATTGGTTCTAGCTTCATCATAAAGAAACAGGGTCTCAACAGGGCTGGGGCTGCCGGAAACAGAGCAGGTTTTCTTTCTCTCTTTCTTTATTTTCTTTGGCCAAGGAAAGACTCAAACCTCAAAACTAATCATGATAATAATAATAATAATAATGATTTCTTCTCTTTAATATGCTCAGCCTCCGGAGGGCATTCATACTTGGCTGAACCGTGGTGGTGGATGGGAATGCTCTCAAGTAAGTCATTTTTATCTTTCTATGGTTCTTTTGGCAGATTTTTATTTTGGTATATGATGTAGCATTATGCGATGAGGTATTCATTTATCAATGTCCCATTAACAAATACTATTATAAACAGAGTTCATTTGTTATAATCTTTTCTTTTTTTTCTTTTTCTGATTTTTACTTTCAAATGGCGCCGTTAGTCTCTTGTGTTTCCAGTTTTCCATGCATGCCCCAAAGATACGGGATATAAAATGTAATGCATTCCTTCTCATCTTTGTTTCAAAAGGTGCAATACAGTGCTAATTCGTATTCATTAATTCAGTTAAATTGTTCTCGATGCCTGATGCCTATTTCATGTGAGAGTGGATTAGAGTCGTACAAAATAATTTTACGATGCTAAAGTATATGCTTAAATTATTTGTAGTGGTCGTTGGGGAAATTGCCAACTTCGCGGCTTATGCATTTGCTCCTGCTATACTAGTAACTCCTCTGGGAGCTTTAAGCATCATTTTCAGGTAACAGTGTCATTCAAAGTCAAAGGACGTTTCTAATCTTTAACCAATTGCGGACATGCATCTTCCATCATTATTACCTTCTAATTTGGATGTATGCATGAGACCAGAGATACCTATTACAAATTCATATTATAATGCAGTGCAGTGCTGGCTCATTTTATCCTCCGTGAGAGATTGCACATATTTGGTATGCTTGGATGTCTTCTCTGTATTGTTGGCTCTACAACTATTGTTTTGCATGCACCACACGAGAGAACTATTACGTCTGTTAAGGAGGTGTGGAGACTTGCTACAGAACCGGGTATATTTTCATGCCTTAATTTTTCTTGTTTTAATAATTTCTTCAGGTCCATATATAGTCCTGGAATTATTTATGGTAAACCTTGCTAACAGTGAAATTTGTTCGTTGACAGGCTTTCTTATCTACACTTTTTTAGTTTTGATAGTGGTTTCTGTTCTCATTTTCTATTATGTACCGCGTGTTGGGCAGAAACATATGATCGTATATGTTGGAATATGTTCTCTTATGGGCTCTCTCACGGTACTAATCATATCTATGCAGCTCATTATTCTCAAGGCTGGCTGACTGTAAACCTGTCCTCTATATATTTACTCAACATGTATCCTTGCTTTTGTGTAGGTTATGTGTGTGAAAACTGTGGGAATAGCTTTGAAGCTTACATTTGAAGGGACGAATCAATTCAAATACTATCAGACCTGGATCTTTGCGGTGATTGTTATAGGATGTTGTCTCTTGCAGATCAACTACTTGAACAAGGTAAAATCAGCATATGCATTAGTCAATGGACAATTGGCTGTCACTGTATATGCTGTGTCTACAGTACACAAATGATAATGCCAATTAGAATCATACAGTAGACACACGCACAAAATAATAATAATAATTTAGAATTAATGAAAGAAGGAATCTTGAGCATCGAATATGTACCAAACCATAGCCATTTCCTCGTATATATATATATATATATATATATATATAAAGAATTGATTTTCACTAATCCAACAATTGAATTAGAAATAATAATATGTTGATATTCTATATCAAATTTATGATTATCATGATTAGAACTTCTAATCTAATAGTGAATTTCGTAAAATATTCATCTTATAAATAATTTATTTAAATATGTAAGAACAAAATTAAAAATTTCAAGTGATCTCTCCTTATACATATATTGTCAACCAGCAGAGCATGTTGGTATACAATATCCACCATACACCCTTCATTTTCACTTAATGATGAACACAGCTTTGGCGTGTAATTTTCAAGAAAAATAGTAGCCTATTTAAATGGCGTTTCAATGTTTCATGAACTTAGTTGAGCTCTCTCTACATTGTTTCGGCATGCTCTTCAATTTGCTTTAAAATGTGAAACCATAGAGCTAGAATCCTAGACTTGGTATATCGAGTTATCAATCCGAGATATCTAGTAACCTACCTTACCTACTATTGTTTAATGGTTTTCGCTTATTTTGATACATGCTTGCAGGCTTTGGATGCATTTAACACTGCTGTCGTATCACCAGTTTACTACGTGATGTTTACGACATTTACCATCTTGGCCAGCATGATCATGTTTAAGGTGATTATCACTTTTATATAGTTCTGGAATTCCATACATTTCCATTTTAGATCAATAGTTTAATGGGAGACACCTCGAAGTCTAAATTGATAGTAGATTTGGTAGCTTATGGAAGAATGCGTAAAGTTAAAATAGAACTGTTAAAACTAAAACAACTAAAATCTGAAGGAATCACTGATAGGATGTTCTGGCATAATGCTTTAGGTTGCAGTTTTACATTTTGACCACAACAAATCTGAGAAATGTAAGTTGTCCCATTTACAGTTAAAGTAAAATGGACTGTAACCATGACAATACAGGGTTTGGTGTGATTATCTGAAAGATTGCATATGGGTATTTGTTTAGTAATCTTATAAGCCGTGACTTATCAGGGGTTATGAAATTAGAGAAAGTGATAGTGAAAGCATGCAGTACATTCTAGAGGATATGTAAATAACTGAAATAATGGTGACATGATCTGCGTCTCATTATTAATTTCTTGCTTCTAAGTTCGTCTAGATTTGTTTCATTATCCGTAATCCATTGTTAACTTGCAGGATTGGGACTCACAAAATGCATCTCAAATAGCTACTGAGTTGTGTGGCTTTATGACAATTTTATCTGGGACCTTCCTCCTTCATAAAACCAAAGATATGGGTAATAAACCTCCGGAACCAGAATCTTCTCATGGAAGTGAAAGTCCAGCTCGTGCTAGTGAGTCTCACCTGATAAACCAACAGAGTTCAGTTTCAGTCTAAGCACAAGTGCAAAATGCAATGTTCCCTTTACCCAAACAACTATAGAAATCTGATGAAGTTTTTGTTATGGGCTTTCAAAATGTGGAGAAACCAGTGGGGAGAACTTGTAAAACGTCAGACAAAGGGAAAGAGAGAAACATGGTGATGTTATCCTGAAAGATTAAAGGAAGTGATTCTCAAAATCTGGGATATATCAACATTTAATCTTTATCTTCTGATTCTTAGTGTTATTTTTCTTTCATTAAGATTAATTTATTCATAATAATTTAAGGGTTGAAATGGTAAGAATAGAAGTAGAAGAAATAAATAAAAAGTTCAAATATATTTTTGGTCTCTCTAATTTTGCAAGTTTTCATTTTCACGATTTTTAAAAAATTTAATATTGCCTTTTTAGAAACAAACAAATAAATATCTTTATTTGAAATTTTGTAATGGTAAAAACAAATTACTAGTTATACCTTAAAATATTATTAATTATTTTTATCTTAACTTTTAGCTATTATATCACCACCACTCAAGCATTTGTAATCCTATAATATAGGATTTGGAATATATACATTAAGAACTTGTCACGAAGAGCTGAAATGCAATTTATTTCTTTCCTTCTCTTCAATTCATTTCAAAATAACAATAATAATAACAATTCAATTTGACTCAAATCTGACTTATACATGGATCATCTTCGTGGTAGAGAAAAAGTGTGCTAAAACATTCGTGTTTTTCAAAGGAAAATTAAAAATGAATAAATAGAAACTCTTTCAATATGATAAATGTATAGGGAAGAAATCATGACATAAAGACAAAGCAGTATTAGATTCTCCCCACCAAAATGTTAAAAAAGTAAAAAACCAAGTTTTGGTATTAGACGTTCGCCAAAGGATTCGAACCTGCGAGGGCAAAAATGAATAGGATATAGATTAATCAGCCCTGACCTTGATGTACAATCACTCGAGCGTCGCATTAAACCGCAATATATATACTTATCTAATTCGATTGTTAGTAGAATGAATTATTCTAAACAATAGAGCAGAAATGAAATTCACCCCTGTTCCTGATTATTCTTTTCTCTGAAATCCCCTCCGATCTTCCCGAGAAAGTCACTCCTCAGCAGCTCCGGCTTCCTATCTCAATCGTCGCTTTAGGCTTTTGTGATTTCAATTCACTATCACGAAAGGTAAGTACTATCCATTCGCTGCCCTTCTTGTTGTTAGTATTGCTTGATTGAATTCTGGTGGGTTCTTGTCATCGATGCTTTAGAAGTTGATTATCCGATAAACCTGTGATCTTTGAGGAAACATACTCCGATTGATTCCCAATGATGCCTCCCAGAAGAAAGAAATGGACAGAGGCGGAGGAAAAAACCCTAATTGACAAGTATGGCGAGATGGTAGGTGACGGGACTCTCGCTAAAATGAAAACCCGTGAGAAAAAATTCAAACCCATAGCTTGTTATGTCAATTCAGTGCACCATCTTCGTGATCCCGTTGCCTACCCTTGGCAGTGGTCGTGGAAGGACGTTTCCACTAAGGTTCAGAACATGAGGCACCAGTATTTGCTTGTTAAACAGAAGATTAAGAAGCCCGAGTTTTCGTCTATGGAAAATTCTGGTGGGGATTCTAATGGGAATGAGTTTGATTGGGTTGAGGGCCTTACTCACTGGTCTAACTTTCTTAGGTATAAGGAGGTCTTTGGAGATATTGCACTTGGTCACAATAATACTACTGATTTAATGGCTTTAGCCAATGGGGATCGTGAAAATGGAGCTGGGTTTCTGGGGCATGGTGGGGCTATGGATATAATTGAGTTTGGCCAAATAGGTCATTCAGGGGATGGGGATTTCACAGCCGGGATTGATGGTGTTGAGAATGAAGTAATGGGTCTGGGTTTTGATTATGATGCTGAAGAAGGTGAAGTGAATTATAACGGAAGTGATCGATTGAGGGAAGATGCGGAAAATGGTTATGTGTATGAAGAAGTAGAGTTGACTGGGCCTCACTTGAAGAAGAAGAAGAAGAAGAAGAGGAGGAGGAAGGTGGTGAAGGGTTTGGAAAAGAAGGCATGGAGGATTCTTGCAACCCAGCTCGGACAACTGAGGGATCTAGAGGTTCGGTTTGAGCAACGTGAGATAGATAGAGAGCGGGAGAGGCAGAGAAGGGAAAACTTTCGATTGGAGCTTGAGAAGCAATGGGAAAAGAAACTAGAAGAAAGAGACAAGGAGAGGGAGGAGAGGGAAAAGGATAGGGAGAAGCTAAGGAGGCAGAGAATGTGTGAGTGGGAAGCTATAGAGAAGGAGAATGAGGTGGTTGAAGGGAAACGAAGAGAAGAAGAGTTAATTTATGAGAGGGACTGGGAGGAGAGAATGAATAGTAAAAGGTTAGAATGGAAGAAGAGGATTGATGAGGTGTTAAATCAGCACCGTGCGGAAATGGGTCAGATGCAAACTCGTATTCTTCACGAGCAACAAAATCTCACTAGCCAATTACTTGGTATTTTCTCACAATGGACTTCCCAGCTTGCTGGCCTATCTGATCATACTAGTGCTAGCAACCATTATCTTTCACAGATGATGCAAAATTTGCATCATGTAAATGGTGTAGTTCATGGTGACACTAGGGTTGAGGGAGATAATCAAGAAGATCAATTCATTGTTGATGGATAATGTATTTCTGCCATTACAAGCTACACTGGGCTATCTAGGATCTTAAGTCACAGTTAACTTGCAGTGGCCTGAAAGAGTGTTGTTGAATGCATTCCAAAGTATACTCTCTTCATTTAGGTATGTTTGTACACATTTTAGTTCATATTGTACGTTATAATGGCTGATAATTTATCTTTACTATTTTTTGATGTAATTACCTTTGTTCTATATAAAAAGAAAAGTATTTTGTTTTCCGTTTTTCATTTGTACTGAACCCCAAACTGTGAGGATAAAGGTCAACTTTTTTGTCTTTTAGATGCTTCGGCTCCAATCATCTTTTCATGTGCAGATCCAAGACGGGATTTTGTAAAATCCCATGTCTTCATTCGTATATCAATACGTTTCTCTAATTTTTATAGCAGATGAAAATCTATGGTAGCATTTTCCTTGTTGGTACATATAAATATTTGAACCTAAAATTTCCAACGAACTAACCCAAGGTTCGTGTTCTGTAGAATTTTGGTTTTAATCTAATCTGTAGGGACAAGGAAAGTGGGGAATGGTGTTGTGTTCTTTGTTTGAGAGAGAGAAAGTGTGGGATTTATACATTTATTATTTCATAGGATATATATTTTTTTACTCTTTTTTTTTTCTCTCTTTCTAAAATGTAGAGAATATACCATTACTCACACTGTAGATGATTCAGTCCATTTTGACCAGAGTTGAGTTTCAAAATCTGACTAACCTTAGAGATAATGATTGAGTAGCACTCCATTTTGTGTAAATTGAGATTTGGAGAGCTGTTTGTTCTAAATTAGAATTCTCTTGTGAGTAAGCAGCCTAAGCCCAGACAATAGAAAGTTTTTTTCGGCTAGACCAAAAAAAAATAAAAAATTACACAATCAAATCAATATTTTAAAAATTGACGTGAGTAAACTATTTTTATTGTAACAAATTGAGTAAGTCGAGAAACCGTAATCTTAGATAGTATTTTATACAGTTAGAAACTGCAAAACAGAATGGCGGATTACGAAAACAAAGAAACCGTACACCAGTAATACGGTTCCGATATTTTACGGTTTCTATTGAAACCGTATGACAGGCATGCGGTTTCTTTGTATCCGTAATTCTTCATCTTGCTTTATGGTTTCTAGTTGTGTAAAGAGTAAGGTTTCTTCACTTTATATTTTTGTTACATCAAAAGTAATTTATTCATGTCAATTTTTAAAATATTAATCTGAGATATATAGTTTAGAATTAAATTTACAGAAGTTGGACCAAAAAATGAGTGAAAAATAAACTTAAGAAACAAAAAATGAATGGTTCATGCACATACAATGGAATAGGGTACAAAAATAGTTGTACATTTAATATATATGGGCCACTATGGTACACAATCACATCAATACATTCAAGCTAAGTTGCAATCATTATGATCATCAACATATAGAAGAAATCCTATTCACTATACTCTTGTTCCTGCATCGCTCCAACTTCCATTTTTCTAATCCCCTGCAACAATCCCGGTGAAGGCTAGACGATGATAAAATATACAATCTAGAGAATCGAAAGCAAGGATATTATATAATACTGTTGAAACCAAGGATTGTATGCGTCCAAAGCTGGGATGGTGAAGAATGTGTGACACAGGAATCGATTTTGGAACTCTAGGGTTTACAACCTCTTAAGTATGCGGAAATCCAATTCCAATTGAATTTGATAAACTCAATCCAAATCATTAAAATCTTGAGGCAAAAAAAAATCATTAAAATCCCCCAAAACCTAATCAAATTAATTGGATGATAATATTGTTTGGAAAAAAAAATAAGAAAATAATATTATATATCTTGAATTCGATTAAAACGTTTTGATTATATATTGATTTTCAATTTTCATCCAAATCAAATAGATTATTCCCATTAAATATAAATATATTTTTTCAATATTTATATCTATATCTATATCTATATCTATATCTATATCTTCTATACTATATTATATGTGTGAGGGGTGTTTTGGTTGGTCAAAATTAATTTTATTTTGAAATATTAAAAGAGGAAAAAATAGTGGAGGGGGTTAACTAACTTTCCCTAACTTTCAAATACTAGTTTATTCATTTGGCTTAACTGCACTTTTAGTCCCCTAACTTTCGCAAAGGTCTCAATCTGGTCCCTTAACTTTTTTTGTTTCAATTTTGGTCCCCTAACTTTCGCAAAAGTCTCAATTTGGTCCCCTAACTTTTTTTGTTGCAATTTTGGTCCCCTAACTTTTGAAAACGTTTCACCATTGGTCCC
>QANZ01006002.1:271840-298606 GCA_003254925.1 Chamaecrista fasciculata
CTTCTTCTTCTTCTTCTTCTTCTTCTTCTTCTTCTTCTTCTTCTTCTTCTTCTTCTTCTTCTTCTTCTTCTTCTTCTTCTTCTTCTTCAGCTCTCACTGCTCATTGCTATTACTACCCAACACCGTCGTATCGTTCATCTTCCTCCTCTTCCGCTTCCTTCAAAGGCTGTTGCTGCTGCTTCTTCCTCCTCTTCTCCTTCCTCGCTCTTCTCGTCTTAGCCGTCGTCCTCGTCATCATCCTCGCCGTCAAACCCAAAAAGCCCTAATTCGATCTCCAACAAGTCGGCGTCCAGTACATGGGCATAACCCTCAACCCTCCTTCCTCCACCACATCCGCCGATGGCTCCGCCGAAGGCAGCTCCGGCTCCACCACGACCGCCGCCTCTCTCTCTCTCTCTCTCTCCATCTGATTGCTATTCACCGCTATACGCGCGAGTCTAGGTTCACCGTCATGTATCGCAGAATTCCATTGGGCAAAGCTTTCGTTCCTGGATTTTACCAACAAGCGCACAGTGCCACGCAGGTTGAAGCCATCACTGACGCCGTGCCGGAAATCATGGACGCCGGAATCTTGACCGGAGGAATGTTGCTCATTCTGGGTGTCAATGGATTTTTTTGGTTGGAGAGAGAGATTATTTTTTTGGTGTGAAATAAATTAAAACTCCAAGTTATTTTTTCTATCTTACATTTTGGTTCTATTATAGAGAAAAAGGTCCTTGATGCAAAAAATTTAAATTTTTAGGAGTTAAAAATCAATTTTATCTTTTTTTTTAACGGAAAATTGGATGGAAACTGTTAGAGGGACCAACTTTGTCAAATTTTGCATTACTGGCGGACCAATATGGAACAATAAATAACTGGGGGACCAATATGGAACAATAAATATTTGCACAAATTGAAAACTCAAGGTGTTATGTGCACCCATCCTAAAACTCAGGGGTGTCTCTGCATTTTGGAAAAAAAAAAAAAAAAAGAATATAGACATTTTCGTGAAATTGAGAATATTGAGATGGTACTGGCTTGGCCCAAAAACAAGATGTTCCTGGCGTCATCTTCTGATCGCAAACAATGTTGAGACTTGAGAAACTCCTCGCTCAAGCCTTCCAAACCCTTATGATATGTTTGGGTGGAGTAAATTTAGGAGTAAAACTAATCTTTAGAGATAATTGTTCTTTCAAACATACTAAAATTATAAAAGAAAATAATTTGATTGCCTCCAAAAATTATTTTTCTTTCTAAATTTACCTTATCCAAACACACTCAGGAATTTCTGATTTCAATTCTATCTTCTCGTTAGCACACATATGTGGCCCAATAAACTTTGGACTGGTTGGTGTGTTATACTTTAAACCACATAGCCCAGGTTCTTTCTTCGTTTATGGAACATTATGTTAAAATTCAACTCCAAACAACACATAAGGAGAAGAGGAAAAAAAAAAAAAACAGACCATCACCAACTCAGTAGAAGATGGGCTCAAAACCACATTTGTTAGACAGAAGGAAACATTTCCATTCTCCTAATGTTTACCAATACATTTATACAAGGTATGTGATTACCAATACAAAATTCAAGAACCAGCAAATAGACCCTATATTACAAATATCATCATGCTGAACTAACACCGGCATGAAGCTCTAATTGCATCTGTTCTATCAGTATCTTTTCGATGGCATCCACGAAGCTTGGTATATTTTGCCGAATATGAGAATCTGATGAGTTAGCCAACTTCTAAAGAATCAAACACCCACGCCAAAGAAAAACACCAGAAATTCGAACCAAAACGAAAAGTGGTTAGTAAACTTCCAACCTTTTTTTACGGTTATGATCAGAATAGCCCTAGAGAGCAAGATAGAGAGGATGCTGAGAAATAAAAATTTGTAATGCCAGCTCAAAAACAGTATCACAAAGCCATTTAATTTCGGAATTTCAAGTGATATAAAATTAAGACACCAGGAGAATGAGGAAAATGCGCCTATAAAACATCGAAATGCAATTACCAATGGAACAAAAAAAAGTTTCATGACTTGAGGCTAATCTATGAATATAAAGATTTATGAGCAACACTGGCACAACAATTATGGCCATACACACAAAAATTTCTAAATTCTAGAACAAAAATGCAATAGTGAGTCCCACTCAGGTGCATGGATCTTATATTTTAGTATCTTATTCCTCGATCCCTAGGAATCTAAAATACTAATATACCAAATTGCTCCTACAATATATCTATGGAAAAATTTTCTGCTTACTAAGGTATGTAACTATGTTTGGCAATTAAGAGGGGAAGAGAAGAGAAGAGGTTGGAGGGGAGGGGAAGGGAAGAGAGGAGAAGGGGAGGTTAACCCTTCATATCCCTTCTCCTTGTTTGGAAGTTAATACATCCTCCAAAATACCCCAATTTGGGATATTTGGAATTTGTGAAGGGAGGAGGAGAATGAGGGATTAAATGTTAATCCCTCATCATCTTCCCCTTCAATTGTTAACCTTCCAAACAAGGAGAAGAGGACCCAAACCCCTCCCCTTCCCTTCCCTTCTCTTTAATCCAAAATCCAAACATACCCTAAAAGAAATGAAAAAGACATTCTAGGAATGAACTGCTCTGAATTTTCTCCAATGTCAAAACTCAAACTCCACAACAAGAATTCCCTTACACGCCCTAAAAGCAAGAAGAAAATACAATATAACTAACCTCAACTTTGCAGAGAAAACCTAAAGAAATTTCCTTCTGATTATCTGATCCCTTGAGAGATATCAGCTTCAATGGAGAACCAAATATTGGCCAACTGTGAGACAACTTTATGAATGCATCAATTCCTCCAGCCATATGAGCTACTATAGTTTCATCTCTATCCAAGTATTCAAGCGAATATCTGAAATAGAATATAAGCCATAAGTGAAGTAATGTGAAATCATAAGGCCGTTGTATACTAAAAATCAATTAGAAGTATTGTGAGCCAAATTTAAGGACATCAAACCAATAGGATTACATAAATATCGCACCTAGATTTATTGGCATCCTTTACCACATGACACCTAAGTGTGCTTAGTATAATTCTATCTTGCACCTTTCTTATAAACCACTGCAATGAGGACTTACTGCACAGTAAATGCAAAAAAGTGAATTAAGTTATCAACAAATTACTTTTCCTGTTGCTTCTTCCTTACGATTTTGGAGACAGTGCAAATAACCAAGAAGTTTCCTGATTCCCTTTAGAAAGAACAGGGTTAGTCAAAGTGACAACAATTAACAAAATCCTAAACGCAGATTACTACAACCCTCCTTTACAGCTCATAAAAAACGAGGTTGGATAAAATGATCAAATCTAACATTGAAAAGATCCAAAAAAAAAAGGAGAAAGCATTTCTATTGTTCATCCCTCCGATTTTTTTTCCCTTTTTTCAATTTTCTTTTTTTGAGTGATTGTTTCATTGAAGGAATACGGGTCAGTTCGTTTCCGTTTTTTTTAAAATCTGTTTTGATTATAATCATGGTTTGATTATAATCAAATTTGATTATGTTTGTAGTGGTGTTTGGATGATTGTTGATTATTTGTGTGAAATTATTAAAATGGGTATGTAATGATTGTGGTAGGTGGATAAAAAGTAAGGAAATTGATAAATTGTATAGGGGTATAAATGGAAGAAAAAGTTAGAAAAAGTAAGGTGTGATTTGATTTTAATAAAAGTGTGTTTGGATGTGATTGTTGTTTTGAAAAAAAAAAAAATATGTTACTGTTTGCCTTGAAAAGCGTGAAATCTTGATTATTTTTGTGAGTAGGTTAGGGGATGTTTTTCCGAATCGGTGCACCGTTTCATTTTTTGCCTACAAAACGGTGCACCAACAAGGATTAAAGTGTCAAAAACCATTCACATTCGGTGCACCAGCGAAGAAAATCGGTGCACCGATTTGCATCAGATGAGAGAGAAAGTTAAAAAAACATGCGGACCCGAAAAAACAATCCAATTTAGCTTATTTGTGATTAATCCCTCTCATCTCTCGTCACTCTCCCTCTCTCTCGACTTGCTCCAGCCAGAAGTGAAACTGAAACTGAGATTATAATCCAGAGGGGTTCGACGGCGGGAGTGGGGGCGGTGGGCGGCGGAGATTGAAACTGAAATTAGTGTCGACCAACATCCTCAAACTGAAATTGGATTGTTTGGAAAGCGTAGAATGGATTCTGAGGCGATGAATGTAAGGAGATCTCTCGGTCTTGAATTTGCCAGGAGTCGATGGAATATCGCAATGTGAGAGATCGTCTTCAGCTGTGACATTTCCCAAATTCAACAGGAAAAACCCACATACAAAATTCGATGAAATTCGTAAAAACCCTACCTCCAAACCTAGATACAGCTTGTGTTAATTTCTGGAGAAGAATCAATCAAATGAGAGAGGGTTTTTGGGATTGAAAGAGAAGAGACTGTGAGTGAAAGAATCAGGTGTTAATTTTGGATTTGGAAAATAGGATTTTTGTTGTGTGAGTGTGTGAATGACTGATTCTAGTTTCAAAGTTGAAACTCCAAAACAGAAAAGGAGGCGGCTGCGTTTTATATTATTAACCAAGGTATGAGTAACATTGGAGGAAGGAAGGAAGGGAAGCTTAGCCGTGAAAAAAGACTGAATGGATTTCTATATGTAAATAATAGGATGATGACGACGACGACGGAGGCCAAATAAGATGATGACGACGACGGAGATACAGATTTCTTTCGATACACAGAACCCAACTTTCTTTCGATGCATCACGGCGAGGCCAAATATCAATTTCAGTTCTAAAATAGTTTGGGCAAAATTACATTTTAGCCCAAACACAAAAATGGATATTTATAAACTGACCCAATTTTAAAGTAAATGACAATTTTGCCCTTTGTGATTGGGGATTGATTGTATTAGAGTATAGGTAATTATAGGTTTATGTATAGGGGTATAAGTGTAATTGAGTGTGTTTGATTATTAGAAAATCATGATTATAATTGAATCAGGAAAAAAACGTAAACGAACATGTTTATTTTGATTATAATCAAAACAGATTATAATCAAAACGGAAACGAACTGGGCCGTAGTTGCTTACATGAACTATAAAGTAGAGACTTGAAGTGTCAGGAACATATTTACTTTTAAGGGTAGTCAATTTCGTTTGATATCATTATTGATTTTCAAATATTTTATACTAGTGCTATTTCATACTAAGATTTTATTTAATTAGGAGATAGAAAACAATGGTTATCAGCTGATAGATAACTAAATACGATGTATAAGGTGAGTTGTATTTTAAAATATTATCTTACCGGGAACTACAATAATGATAGTCCAGAGTCCATATAAATGTGTTAGAACAGCAAGGAATGGAGGGGAAGAAAGGCCAAGGAAAGAGAATGTGACAAACCTGAGAGACTTTGCAGTATCAACAATGTCATTCACATAAATATCATTTGGAAAAACCTATATAACAATGCCAAGAACATCAAGAGATTACTAGGTAAATTAAAACAAAAAGTAACTAGATACCAATAATTTGAAGCAAACAAGACCAGTAGATGTAAGTATAACTGCGTCATGATCAAACTTCCAGCAAAATGGACATAGATATTAACAAGCAGTGACATCAAATTAAAAAACAATGATATATATTTTGATACCTGAACATTCTTTAACGTCATAGTCCCCTCTAATACTTCAATTAGTAACTCGTGATGCACGTCAGCTATGTCGGTGTTTGGTATGTAGGTCTGTAAAGAGAATCTAATGCAATTGTCATCTAATGAAAGCACTTTTAGACCTGACAGTGCATCCTCAATCTGCTCTACTTCATCAAACCTAAACAAAGTATCAAAATGAGCAAGGGCAAGGCATAGCACATATAAGAATCCAAAGAATGAGCAGGGTGGATGGCATTACCATTTGACCATATGCTTAAGATCCTGCAGAGACTTTAGAGTTGATTTCATTTCATCAATTTGATTATCAAGTAATAATAGCTGCCAGGTGGAAAAAAAAAATTGGTTTTTTAGCCAAACAAAAAGGAAAGGATACAAGCTAATTAGCTACTAAGAATTACTAGAAGTCTAGAATAATTTCACTTATAAAGAATTAGAAAACAGATCACCCTGTATTTAATCTCCATCTCTTATAAAATGCTGAAGAACTAAATATATAGAAAAGTAGTATCATTATTTGTCATCACTAGTCTAACCTCCAAATTATTGTCTTCATGCATAATGGTCAAAGTTGGCTGATTATCTTCTAGCATTTGGGAATTAACACCTTTGCTTGCCTTTGCTGTCTTCTGATCCTAGTAACATTTGAAATCAAAGTTAAGATATGGTTCCTTCATGGAAAACCCACAAGCCTTACAAGCAGGATTTTAACCAAGATTGGAAAATTTCACAAATATATTGAAGCATTTCAATGCCCAAAACCACCCGTTCCTAAAATAATTCAGTCAGCTCAAGCATAACTTGACATTGTAAGATCATCTAAATCATTTTCTTTTAAAAAAGGAAGAGAAAATGATACAAGAAAACTCTGATCAATACTAATTGAAAATAAAATTAGAACAGATATTATAACGATTGGTATTTTGGCCCATAAATCAAACCATCAATACCATCCAATGATATTTTGACGCATACACTGAGGTGCTTTGGTTTCATCTCAATGTATATGTAATTTTTTAGCAGCCAGGTTGCATTTGAGATTACATCTTTTGGTGGACCAAAACAGTTTAAAAAAAAATAACCAACTCCTTTTAAATAGACAAGAAGAGAACCAACCTTTAATGTGACATAATCTAGTGAAATTTTCAGTTCTTCAAGTTTCTCTTCCAACTGGTTACAATCTGGATAAATGAGAAAAGCAATTGAATGAGCAAGATGGAAGGCTCCATTCTCCAGAAAGACATGAATGACATAATAAAAAGCCTCACCTTCCTTTTGCATTTTGGGGAGCAACTCAATCTCGTTCATTATATCTGAGCTCTCAATCACCACCTTGTTATGTTCCTCTTTCAAATGCTCTAAGTAAGCATCTGTTTGCAAATTGACCAATTAAAAATATCTCATCATTTATGTTGAGACTTTATGCCTCACCTTGTTATGTTCCTCTTTATTCCATGCTTAACCATCAGTGTTGAAATAGAACGACGAAAAATAGCAAAACCCAGATGAGACAAGAAAACTAGCAAAATATCTAATACTAAGAATGATTAATCACTAGAAGAAGTGCACCACAGAAATATCTTTATCTTTGAGTTTCATACTTTCAAAACCAATGCATTTGCAATGGATTATCAAACTACAACACCTAACAAATACTAACCTAATGATCAACCAAAAACATTACAGAAGCAAGAACGAGAAAGACAAAAACCAATTATGAAGCCTACTAAAAGTCATACACTAAACCTTCCACCTTATCCGACAGACAATTCAGAAGAACAAAAAGAGAACTCACCCAAATCATCATCTTCTAAGATACCCACATCAGAGCACTCGGATACAATCTGCTGTATTCTACTCTGAGAATACGAAAACAAAAAGTCATTCATTGACTGAGAAGAGACTAAGAAAACATTACTATTAATACAACAATACCTCCAATTCAAGGGCAGCATCATGAAGCAATTTCTCTTCTTCCAAAGGATTTAGTTCATGAATGTCTTCACTGCTCCGTTTGTGAAGCTCTGTAAGCTCCTCGATTCGACTGAGAGTAAAAAACGAAGCTCGAGGGTGAGAGAAATCACAAGAATGGAAGAAACAAGATAACACATTTTTGCATTGGGTAGGAGAAAGACCTTCGAAGGGCCTGGGGTTCCAAGGATGTCAATGATGATGAAATAGGTTGAGATTGTTCTGCCATTTTCTTAACTGAAATCTCTCGACTGAGGATCGAATGGCTTTGAATTGATAAAAGAGAATTTGAAATTCAAGAGACGCTCGAGTGTACTGATGGAATCTGAGCGCGCTTGACCTCGCCAGTGAAAATTGGCGCTTTTCTCCTTCTTTTTAACCATTTTCATGTGTTTTTTAAAAAAAAAAAAAAAAATCATTAAAGACGAATGTAGACCATGACTAAATGACTAATTATTTGCGGTTTTCTGAATTTTTTTAATTGTTTAGCCAGATTGATTATTTAAGTCCTTTCAAATATTATTTTTAAGATTAAATAGTTTTTTTGGCCTGTAAGATTAAATAGTTAATATTTGTAAAAAAAATTAAAAATATATATTTCTAATATTTAAATAATAGGTCAATGTGCATTTTTGGTCCCATAACTTTTGTTAAAGTCTCAATTTGGTTCAATAACTTTTTTTGTTGCACTTTTGGTCCCATATATTTGCAAAAAGTTACAAATTTGGTCCCGTACCACTTTTGCTCTCATATCTTTTGGTCATGTTGCAGAATTGGTCTTATATCTTTGCTAAAAGTTTCATTGCCACTCCCATCTAATTCAAAGATATTAGACCAATTTTGCACCTGACCTAGAGATATGGAACCGATTCTACAACCTAACCAAAAGATATGGGATCAATTCTGCAATATGACCTAAAGATATGGGACCAAATGTGTAAATAGGACCAAATATGCAACTTGAGCAAAAGATATGGGACCAAAAGTGCAACAAAAAAAGTTATGGGTCCAAAATGAGACTTTAACAAAAGTTATAAGACCAAAAACGCACTTTGGCCTAAATACTAAATCATAACTTTGTGATAAATTTAAATGTTCAAATGAAAGCTTTTTTTATAAACTATTAAGGTATGTATGGGACATGACACAACTATAAAGACACTAATATCTCAAATCTCAAATTTTTAAAATTATATAATACTATATATATTTATTTATATATAAATAACTAAAAATTCATAAATTTTTAAAAAATTTAAAATTATAATATCTTTCATATGTTATTTGATTTCCATTATTTATCATGTCAAAATTATAAAAAAAAAATTATTTTCTCAAACTTATGAATATGTATCATATGAGTATTATTTGTGTTTGACAAAATAATATTTCCTCAAAATAAAATATTCATACTTAAAAAAAAAAGAAATTTAACTAAATCAATCCATAAATAATTTGATTTGATTAAAAATATAACCAAATTATTTACACCATACACAATCTAATCAAGAACAACAACAACTAATGTAAGAAAAAAACAAACAACCAAAATATTTTTTCAGGTCGGCTATATGAATCAATTGACGCCAACGTGTTTTATCATTGCACATGTTAACTGTAAGGTTATTGATAGATAAATCTTTCCGAATAGTTTTATTTTTATAGTTTTATTTGGGCTTCCCCTCCTTTAAATTATAAAATTTTCTACCATTTGGTCAACTCTTCGTGCTAGGGCTTTTAAAGGTACTCTTTGCACATGCACAAAACACCTAAGGCATGTTTCGACCAATTTCTCTACGATAGGTGTCACACCAACCTTTTCTCTGATGACCTCATTCCTGATCTTATCTTTAATAGTATGACCACATCCAACAAAGCATTCTCATCTTAGTCACGTTGAATTTATGCTAATATTGCCCCTTTTATTACTCAACATTTAGTACCATACAATAGAGTGGGTCTTATTGCCCTGCGATAAATTTTGTCTTTTAGTTTAAGAGACACTTTTTTATCACAAAAACCCCTAAAACCTCTCTCCATTTCATCCACCCCATCCGAATTTTATGATTAACATCTTCTTCTATTTCTCCCCTACTTTATAATATCATTCCCATATACTTAAAATTTGTGACTTTTTATAACCGATAATTTCCAAATTTTATAATATGTATAAGATCCCCTTCTCTTCCGGTCAACTTACACACCATCAACTATTTTTACTTATACTCATTCGGAAAATTGCAATACCTAGCTTCCGTCCGTTTTAATTTACAACAATCTTCAATGTATTTTCTTTAATCAAATAAAAAAATCTGTTCACATTTAATTGTTCTAATTAGTAATTATAATATCCCCGGGGCCTGGTCTAGATTGTCAACGCTCGTTCAAATGGAAGCCTCGCACGCGTTCAGACTGTACCGTTTCATACGTCTAAAAAATGTCACCCACATGCTTTTCTTTCATTTACTTTTGGACCCTTCTCATGATTTGGCTTACCAAACAAATCATCTCACCTCTTTATTATTTTCTAACCCCTTACTTAAGACATTTTATCTAATCAAAGATTATCATATTTCATGTCTATATAGTTCATTGAAAATTTGGGCAACTCCTATATCTCTTGTTAATAGTCACAGTGCAAAATTTCTCCATCTCTAAGTCCATCTACAGTTAAAAAATGAATCACAAGGTCCAAGAGGATTTGGTTGCTACCGACAGAATATGGAGCTATATGACAGTAGACAATTTTGGAATGATAGAAAATTTTGACCTAATGACTAACTATATAATCAAGTTATGCCTAACTATTTTACTTTATTAAATATAAAGAAAATCCATAATATGGGTCATGGGATAACGTAATCAAATCACTACATGACGGTCACACATTATTATTATCTTTTAAGGAGCTTGAGTTTGTGAAATTTGATAATATCAAAGATCAATCAGTTTTTTAATATAAAGTTGAGCATACAAATGAGATTTGAATTTAATTTTTAAAAAGGCACTACTCGATAGAATAAGATGATATCCCCTATTACGACTCTTCAAAATACAATAATAAATTAAACAAAAAAAAAGTTGCGACAAAGTCCTAAATATTGAAAAAAAATATTTGTACAGATTGCACTAGTTGTTCATATTTATATTATTTGTATAGAAAAATAATAGTATATGGAGAAAAATAGAAAATAACTTAATAAACATCACAATTGTCTTATTTGTAACTTTTTAGAATTATTTTACATAAACATGAAATTTTTAAGAAATTTAATTGTCTTTAAATGATTTTAAGATTTGTGTTTGCCAGAGGATCTGAAATTCCGAAATAAATATTAAAATATAATAACAAGAATAATTATAAGGAAGAAAAAAATGTAAAAATTATTAGTTTATATGTGTTACTAATATCTATGTTATTGAGAAGTTTTATTTAAAAAAAGAAAATTAAAGAAAAACAAAAGAATTGAGAATTCTCGTAAAATAAGAATTTTAAAAATAAAATGTATACAAAACATATATATATATATGTGTGTGTTTGTCATATGGTGCCATAAGATTAATTGAAGATTTTTTTTTTGTTCTCAAAATAAGATTAATTGAAGATGACAATCCTATCTAGTCACATTCATGCACTCAAATCTCGCATAAGTATGTGTATAAAATTGAGAGAGAAAGCACTCATATTTATAATAGAATGAAAGTAATCGGAAGTTAATTGCTCTTAATACAAGACTTGCAACGCTCTTGCGTTGTGGGCGCAATTTCTCATTGCTGCCCCTTCTTTGGATGGTGAGTGTAACATTCAATTAGGGTTATTTTAATGTCGTTTTTTTTTTGTTAATTTTCAAGCAGATTATCTTGTGACTCGATCGAATTCACTTATGGATTTATTTAGAATTTCAAAAGCTAACATTTGAAATTGGATCCTTTAGATTTGGGTTCTCTATAGTTCTTTGAATTTGAAGAATTTTAAACGTCAGATTTTACAGTCACCCTTAAGATTACGTCACGTGATGAATTCATTTTATAAAACTTTAATGAAACGCTGCGTTTTGTTCTTATTTAGTGGGACAGGCCAATTATAGACAACTACAAGTAGAGAACCCGCATCACTAACATTTATCTTAAAATAAATATAATTATTTATTCTTTTGATATATATTTACAAATCTTGATATATGATTTAATGAAAACAAATTTTATAAGCCATAACTTTATATAATATTTTGTAACTATTTTATAGTTTTTTCTAAATATATGTATATATTTTCGAATTATTTATAATTATTTTATCTGATTCTTAAATTTCATTATTGTAATGACTTTGTGATTTGGCATTAAAATTGTATAAATAAGTTTAAAAGGCTTTATGGATTTGATGTGACACAAAAGTGTTGAGAAATGAATCTTTCTTTTATTATGTTCAACGACATCACCTTTACAGTTTAGTTGACTTTACATAATGATTTCATATTAATTATCAAAAACTTATTTGGTTCACTCACTTCACTAGAAATTTATTTTAATAAATGTGATATCGTAATTAACAAGCAACAGAAGGTTAAAAAAAAAAACATATTGAGAGAGAAAACTCAAAGAAAAAGAGAAAATAAATGCAGCACACGAAAGGGTGTTCTTGTTATTTGAGCTGTGTGTTAGAAAAGAGAGAAAAAGCCAAAATTTTTTCCGGTGTGTTGTGCTGACTTCTGCAAGAGCGAGAGATGATGAATGATAGCACTAGCTAGCGAGCATCGATACATGGTATAATAAAGAAGAAAGCGGAGAGAGAAAGAGCATTGAAACGGCAAAGAAAGAAAAGAAGGTGTTTCCGAAATTGCGTGAAGGCAGAAAGTGAAGGCAAAGGTTGTATTCTCAATTCACATACATACACACACATGGAAAGTTTGAACTTGCCATTATTATTAAACTCAGCCCTCTCATATCCTTTTCGCCCTCCTCGTCTTCCTCCCTCTTTTATAAGAATCTTCATCTAACACAATACCTGCCGCCGCTCATTTCTCTTCGCTTCTTCTTCTTCTTCTGTCTCGCGACTCAGGTACCGATCTTTTATCCCATTTATTTCATTTATTCGCGAATAGATCATGTTGAAATTGTGTTTCTGGGGTTCATTTGTTAAGCTCGTCGTGTTGATGTAACGGATGGTTTGTGGGGTTCCGTTTAAATCTCTGTTGAACGATTCTCTCTAGCCCTTTATCTGCCTCTATTTGGTTGTCTAACACCTTGCCCACGATTTCTGAGTTGTTGTTTCTTTTGAATAATGTTAGGGGTACAATTCTCGTAAGAGATGAAAATGAAATTCTGCTCGGGTAGTGTATATTTGAAGTTTTTTTTTTTTACTTTTTTTACTCGGGTTGTAAAATTTCTATCCCAACATTCATCCTTTTTCTTTCCCCCAAAAATCTGTTGTTTGTTACTCGTTAACTTTCTTTCGTTGATTTTTTTTTTCTATGGTCTTGGAAAACATCTTTTCAAGCTCCCAATAAATCAGAGGCAGCTTTGCCTTTTTTGAGAAAAGAGGAAAGCAGAACTAATAAAAGCTTGAAAAGCTTGAAGAAGGTCTTTGTTTTTTTCTTCATCATACGAACTGATTAAGCATTGGTTTCCAGTTAAAAAGGTACAGTTGAACTTGAGAAAACATTAAGGTTTCATGATCAACAGAAGCATGGCATAGTGTAGATAAAAAAATGCATGTAAGGGTAAACAAAAATTATAAGTATCTTTTTTAATCAGGTGAATTAAGGAAATGGAGGGTCAGAAAATTGCTCAAGTTTTTACTTGGTTCATGATAATACTCATTTATGACTGATTTAAGCTGCTAAAATTTGCAATACAGAAAGCCAGTATTTTAATATGAGCAGCGTCGGACCAAGTGAAGGCCATGGGGAAGATGCAAGAGGTTTTCAAAACCAGCAAATGGTAGTTTTAGACTTGGACCTCAACTCTCCTCTTTGTGAGGAAAGCTTGGACGCTGCAGCTCAAGGATTGGTTCTTGTCAGTGAAAATTTGCAGTTGCAGATTCCAGGTGATGCTGAACTTGATGACGTTGTTATAATCTCCCCAAGGAAGTTTGAAGAAGTATGTTAGTCTATATCAATACTTCTATATTTTTGTCGTTGTATATGCAATTTCAAGTTGGTTAGAACTGACTTCTTACTTTGAGCTCTCTTCTTTTTAGGCAAAGAACAATTCACGAAGAAAAACTGCTCGGCGAAACTACGGAGTTATACAAGTTCTTGATGAAGATGGAAGAAACAATTCAGGTTTGTTAGACTTCCATACATTGTTATGATTTTTGCCTGATTGTCTGACTGTAATTTTATCATGCACCATTAGCTTTGAAGGTGGTTCTTAGGCAACTGCTTAGGCTTCAAATATAATTCCATAGATTTTGTCTACATTTTTGTTGCATTTGGCTGGTTAGGGATGATGGGTATTTAGGTAAAGTATATGCTGGCTTTCGTTGACATTCGTTAACACTTCAAATAAATATGTCAATGGAAACATTTTAGATGCCAAATATGTCACTGATCATGATATTTCACCTTTGAATTTTTAATCCACATTGTGCTGGGCCGGTGTTGGTTTTATACTGTATCATTTTACTTGTTTTCAAATAACAGTTTTTGAAGCTGTCAGTTTACTTCTCCCTATTTGTTTTTGTAATCTAATGTGTGTCCAAGAAAATCTCGATAAGGCTTACACTTGATTGCCAGTTATTGCCCCCTTTTCTATCTCCTGCAAATGCTCATATGTTGGTTTGGAAGGAACTAGGGAATGCTCTCTCCTTTTCTTTAATTTAGTTACTTTCCATTGGGTCAAAGGATGCCTTCATTTCTACTCTATCAAATTTGATTTCTACCTGCATTTTCACCCTCTTTGTTTGTGAAGAGGCAGAAGCTGCAGGCCATAAAGCATTTGGGGTGGAAGTCTAGTAAATGTTGCCAAATTACCTTGGTAACTAAGACTGCAGTACCCTTTTTACTTCCTTTTATGTGAGGTTCACTAACATATTTTTGGGATTACAGAATTGCTAGCAGATGGAGTTTCCTACCCTGTTAGTGATAGCAGACATGAAACTGCACAAAACTTAGCAATTGTGGACTGTGAGCTGCGCCTACTTGTGGGAGACAGTACAAAAGCGGAGGTACTAGTGCTGCTTCTCTTTTATCATGGTCACTAGTTGTTAGTCCTTTAGTATTTCTTTTACAGTTCTGTCATGTGGATGATTGCTGTAGCACGGTCACTCCAGATTCTTTCTGAAATCTATTTTGCTTGCTTCTGTTCATCTTATGGCTTCTGAATGGTCATATTAGACTGGTTATTATATCTAAGCATGGTGAGTCTTTTCTGGCGGGAGTCCTAGTAAGTTGCTTCTGTTCATATTAAGGGCCCATTAGTAAGTTGTCAAGGACTAATTCATTGAAAAGCTTGAACCGCGAAGTGAAAACTCAACATGATTTTCTTTTCATGATTTAACAACATGAAAACTCAACCACGAAGTAAGTTGTCCAGAACATCATTTGACAGTCAAGAACATATAGTTTAAGCACTGTTGTATATGAATTGATAGACAAGGTTTAAACTTTTCTCTTTAAAACTGTGATCGTGAAATATATGATTGGTTCATGGCTTTTCTTTTCTATTCCACCTTTATTTTGATAAAGATTTCATGTCACATGGTTACCTCGCAATTTAATGGAACTGTTAAGTTTTCAAATTAGTATTGATCCTAACTATTGAAACACGTGGCTAGTAAGCTCAAAAGTCAAAAGTCAGTTATATATATTATCATTCCTAGTGCCTAATTGTATTTCATTCACATGTCTTGACAAAAAATTAAGAGGGAGATGATTTGAATTTTGGGTTGATTCTTGCATGGCAGAAAACTGTTGTTGGACCTAAAATGCTGTCTTCAAGTGAGGTCCTGCCTGAAGAACCAACATTCAGCTGTACAATTTGCATGGGCCAGCTGATCGAAGCGACATCAACAAAGTGTGGCCACATTTTCTGCAAGAAGTGCATCCAGGCGGCAATAGCTGCTCAACACAAATGTCCCACCTGCAGGCGTAAACTTAGAAAGTCTGACATGTTTAGGGTTTATCTTCCAACAGCTAACTAGAAGTCCATTTCATAGGCAGATCTATACAACTTGTGACTAGAAACCTCAATTCATAGTGAAAGTCTGATTATTAAAGGTGCATTTGGTTGCAGGATAGCAGAGTATAGCATTACATTCTCATATTCAATACACTGACTGATATCTTAATTTAAAGATGGTGATCGACATTCATTACTGATTTTGTTTTTGGTGAAAACATTCATTACTGATTTGATTCCCTAGTGACACATCTTATCCTGGTAGCTAGCATTGGCCAAGGTTTCCTAAAGAGCACTGGTCAGTAGTCACGCAATTATTATACCTTATCGATTTTGGCACAACGGTAAGGTTGCTACTTTGTGACCCTAAGAGGTCACGGGTTTAAATCCTGGAAACAGACTCCTTGTAGGGTAAGACTGCGTATATTTTGATCTTCCTAGACCCCACCTAGTAGGAATCTCGTGCACTGGGCCATCCTTTTTTTTTTTTTAAATTGATCTTGCTTAGGACTGGATTTTTAGTTCTTGAAGAGGTCAACGATAGTTTTCCATTGAAAATGAGCAGCAAGCTGAAATAGCCCCAAGCACTCACTTAAAATTAAAGCAGTCAGTATCAAATAAAATTGGGTTATTTTTTTTGGTGTTACACCAAATTATGCCCTCCTCAACTAATTTAGCTAGACGTCTACATTGGGACTAGATGATTGAAAAGGAACAACTACTTTGCATATTGTTTCCACGAGTTTGGCCAAGTAAAGATTTAAATTTGACAGGGAGTGGTTGGGGGCATATCTAATGTTTACTACTACCATATGGGCCGTGGCCAACTCTTGGTTTTGTTATATATTATCTTCGGACGATAAAAAATTAAATAGTTTCATCATGTCCAATGTGCTCAATGCTCATAATATTAAAAAGGAAAGAACAAATAACAAAATAAAAAGTAATCTCCACTCATCCAATGTGAATCTAAATGAAGAAAACATGGGGTAGGAATTTAGGATAGCAAATAAAAATCTAGGAACTAAGCACAAAGTGTAAGAAAGAAAGTTCATAATCTCACATAGTCCATTATTATTATTTTTTTGGACATACCCGATAATAGTAATACTAGAGGGAGTTGAGAACTTGGGATACACATTGACCACATTGTTTGATCTTGGAATGACCTAATGGCTAGTGCCAGACATAAAATTTGCATCCCAATCCAATTTACTGCTTCAATTTTGATATCATGGCAGCATATCCAGAGAAGAATGTTGGGTTGGTTTCTTCGTGCAATGTAGCATTTTCCCTTGGATGATTTGTTGAACTTGTGTTTCCCAAGGGAGATAATTATTCGAATCATATCATGCTCCATAGAAAAGTAAGATAAAATGCTCAATGTTACAAATGATTTATGTTTGTATTTTGATGAGCTTCACATTACAAGAGGATTATTTACTATTCTAACGTCTAAATGTAATGCTTTAAAATTGATAGCCTATTATGAAAAAGATGTTCTACCTACCTGTCTTCCCAAACACAATAATATATGCTACATAATAGATTACAAGGTACTTCTTTCTTCGGCACAAATGGAACGAAACTTCGATTACAAGTTATTTGGATAACCCCATAAAAAAGATAGAAATATTTTGATAACAGTAAAACACAATCAACTCCTCTCCATTTTGGTAATCGATAACATAAAAGATTTTACAATCCTTATCGATTAGATCAGGATTCTTCCAATAAATGATAGTTGATGAATATTTTTTATGATCTTGCTTCTGCATTTAATGTAATCTATTATTCAAGTCTCGATTTGTGGATAGATAAGAATAAATTGTGGTTATAAAAGATATTATGTCCCTTGTCAATATCAGGCGTCGATCACCGTGGAAGATGCCGTTATAATACCGCTTCAGTTTTTTTTTTTGGTCAAAGGGTCATTTTGGTCCTAAATGTATATCTTAATGTTCATTTTGGTCCATTATGTTTCAAAATATTCAAATTGGTCCTAAATGTTGGCAAAATGATTCATTTTGGTCTTATATATTGGTAAAACATTTCATTTTGGTCCCAAACTATTGAATTGGGTCATATTTCTCTCGTCTCTCATTTCAAGTTCAAAGGACTTATTAAGAAGAGCTCGTAGCTCTGAATTCGTCACATTTGAATGTAAAATAAGAGAGATAGGATCAACTTTGCTTATTTAAACATAAAACGATAGGTCTACTTTTAGGACCGATTTGACCTTGTTTGCTGACGACCCCAATTGGATAGAGAAAGTACTCTTCGAGAATAATATGTAGCTCTAAACTTGTCACGTTTGAACTTGAAACAAGCCATATTCAATAGTTGGGATCAAAATGAAACATTTTGCAAATATTTAAGACCAATTTGAACATTTTGAAACATAATGGACCAAAATAAACATTAAGGCATACATTTAGGACCAAAATGACCCTTTAACCTTTTTATTTTTTTTTTGGGGCCAAACCGGTTCATTGAAGATCATCATCAACTTATATTAGTATTCATGTTCACAGTCCCAACGTTTATTACTATGCTCTGCCAGTCACCATTGGATTCTAACATCACTCTTCTAGTCTTCTTCTTCGTCATCTCTGTCACACTGGCTTAACTCTTTCATTTTCCTTCTAAAATGATTCGCAAGATGGGATTGCTCCGATTCCTTTGTCTGTATCTAACAATTCAGCTAGAGGTAACAGCCGCGACATTCTTCAAGCCCTTCAATGTCACCTACGATCACAGGGCTCTCATCCTCGATGGCAAGCGCCGCATGCTCATTTCTGCGGGAATTCACTATCCTCGCGCCACTCCCCAGGTGCGATACTAGATTTCATGCCCCGTTTGGGAAGACTGAGTTTATATTTTAGCTGAGTCTGTTGTGTAATTCGTTGATTGGGAGCTATCGAAATTCGGAAAAGGCGTTTTGAACAAAATTGAGCATATTCAATAAACCCATGGTAATTCAACTACAATTATGGTTGCTTCTGTTATATTCAATAGAATAAACTTAGCCCCTTTAAAATTTCTTATCAGACATTGGCTTGAATTCTTCAAAGCTTTATCTTCTCTATCTCATAAGAAATTTCATCTGCGACAAAATCAGCCGCCACTACAAGTTGCTTTATTATCGCTTTCAATCTTTTCCATTTTCTCTGCTCAACTTAACATTTTCCTTTTCCTCAAGAAACAGATGGTCTGAGAGAACTGTCTCCGAGAAATAAAATTCTGGGAACTCCCATGAGTTGCAGTGATCATTGGGTCTCTTCCCACTCGATTTGGTCTAAACCGTACATACATTGAAGTTTGAACTGCTTGGTTCCGTAACAGAATAGTCTCTACAGGAACATGCCATAGCCATTTGGCCGCTAAAACAATGATTTTATATATCAAATTCCTAATACCTAATGACTCTTAATTCTTAGTGCTTAGAAAAATCTACCATCCTTGAAGCCACTCATAAGTTCACCTGTCTGTTGAGCCACTCCCATCAAAATCTAAAAATATGGTACAAGGTAGAAGAGTGGATGCTTCTAAACAACCGTGGACCTTTTGTTCCATGGCATCCCAGGAAAATGAATGCAAAACACAACTAGAATTGAACCTATTAATTAGTGCATGTGAGCAAGAAATACTTGTTAACCTATACCAAGAAGGGTTAATTATTTAAATATGAGAATTTCAGTCAATGATCTGCCAGCCAAAGAGGAAGTTGTAGCTAATTCTCTGATTATGTTTGGGATATATGATGGAGTAATATGATTAGATTTTGGTGATACTTTTTGAAGTTAAAATTTGCTTTCTTATGCATTTATTATGATTCTAGATGTGGCCTGATTTGATTGCAAAGAGCAAGGAAGGTGGAGCAGATGTAATCCAGACATATGTTTTCTGGAATGGACATGAACCAATTAGAGGGCAGGTGTAAAATAATATTCCTCTCAGCTAGTTTTGCTTGTAGTCATATCTGGTTTCTTCAATTGTATGAATATCATTTTCACTGAAATTCTGATTTCTTTTCATTTAAAATTTTGTGCTTGTGCAGTATAACTTTGAAGGCAGATATGATCTAGTGAAGTTCGTGAAACTGGTTGGATCCAGTGGACTCTATTTCCATCTCCGTATAGGCCCTTATGCATGTGCAGAGTGGAACTTTGGGTCTCGCCTTTTTTTTGTCACTATTATCTTGCAATTTTTGGTTGAGATAAATTAAAGTTTCCATCTAGAGAAACAAATTAGATAGGAGGAAGTTCATCTAAGTGGACTATTAGAGGACAGTTATTCATATACATTTCAGAATTAAAAAGATTGTTTTGGTAATTATTTTAGACCAACTTATTCTTGCTGCTAGGAATTTTACATTTGTATTTAAATGACATTAAAACAAAAAAAAAATAGTTTAGTAAAACTATTATATAAAAGAGGTATTAACAAAAACTATTAACAGCTTAAGTTGTTGGAGTCATCCTTGACACTTCAATTGAAAACATCAAATAATTAGTCATATTAGTACTTTGACTATTTTTCTTTTTGTTATTTGATTGCTTTTCTCGCAGGGGTTTCCCAGTGTGGTTGCGTGATATCCCGGGTATTGTATTTCGAACAAACAATGCACCTTTCAAGGTATAAAGCTATGTTGATATTTGCCAATTTTTTTATGACAGCTCTGCAACAGTTTGTTCTGTTTTAAGTTTTCTCTGCTTCATCCGTGATTGGTTATTCTCTGTGTTCTCAGTTTATTCTCCATTTTATTGGTTAAGCGTCAAATCTTGTCTTTAGTCATGTCTAGATGCAGCGTTTTCTTTTTTGTCATGTGTAGAGAAACTAAAGGGAGGGAATATTGGAGGAGAGATGATGTGAGAGATAATTTCTTGTGAGGCACTGTCTTATTATGGTCTCTGATCATTCTCCACATGAATTTTAGATAACCTCAGTTTACAATTTGTAGTATTAGTCTATATGTAGTATACTAAAAATATAGTACAAGGGCACCCTCTTTTTCATAGCTTATTCCTGGCACTCTTCCTCAAATATTACTAATTTTGTATTTGTTGTTATATTAGACTTTAAATATCACTATTGTCATCATTTTGATCTACTTCGTTTTCCCCCCAGGAGGAGATGGAGCGGTTTGTTACCAAGGTGGTCAATCTAATGAGAGATGAAAAGCTATTTTCATGGCAAGGTGGTCCAATAATTATGTTGCAGGTTGTGATCGGAAATGAATATGGATTTATGTAGTTTGGATTAATGTGCAGTAGTGGATGTTATTTTCTTAACTTGGGATGAGATTCATTTTCCTGTTGAGATTTCTTGAATTGACAATTAAAATTTAGATTTTTTATTTTATTTTAGGCATTGCCTGTCTCGTTTCACTTTTTTTTTTTCATTTATGTCTTATTCCAGGTGGAACTGAATCACTCCTACCAAACTGTGACAGTCTAGTTTCCTCTAGTTTTTACTATTCTAATTACTTTCTTCAATTTATGTAGGATTCTATCTTTGGCCACTATGTTTTTTTTTTGGAATTACCTAAAAGTGATTGATATGTTGCTCTTTTTTTGGGATTGTTAATTTGATTCCAAATGAACATGGCACATATATTAACTTTCGTGTTATGTCACATAGGCAACATGCTACATGGTAGATAACATTTAGGGAAAGTACGCTATTCCTCTCTCATCTGTTAAAGTGTCAATCAGTTATTCCAGTTTCCTAATATTGATTCAGGTTGCATGCTTTAGTTTCTAACAAAAGAGCTATTTTAATAATTAATTTGTTGCTACTTGTAAATTGAGCATCTATTCTGCAATAGATTACTGGTTCTTTGATCTTGGAATTACCAAATGCTAGAATATATTGGATACCAAATCCCTTTTTAATATGAAGTGTCTAACAAATCATTTCTTGACTGAATTTAATCAGATTGAGAATGAATATGGGAACATCGAAAGCTCCTTTGGCAAGGGAGGGAAAGAGTATGTTAAATGGGCAGCTAGAATGGCGCTCAGTCTTGGTGCTGGTGTTCCATGGGTCATGTGCAGGCAAACTGATGCTCCAGACAATATTGTAAATTACATAACTTTCTTAAATTGAATAAAAAAGCTTGAATTGGCCTTTTAATATTGTTATTCAGTTTAAAATATAAATGTTCAGGTTCCTCTTATTATTTCTATTGTTGTCTGCCTTTTTCCACCACAGATCAATTCATGCAATGCATACTACTGTGATGGATTCAAACCAAACTCTCGGAACAAACCAGTACTGTGGACAGAGAACTGGGATGGATGGTATGAAGAATGAATACATCCTTTACATGGATGATATGAAGTGGACACGGGAAGGATTTTAGGAAAATATTATGTGGTTGGGAAAATGATAGGGGAGTAGGAAAGTAGTAATTACTTGTAGTTCGCCTAAAATAAAAGGGTACGAAATAGTCATAATATTATTAATTCAGGTTTAAGTATAAAGCACATTGCTCTTAATCCAGGCTTTCAGTTAATTTACCTATGCTCCTTACTGTAATATCTACTTTTCACCCTTTCTCAAACTTTCTTAGCTGAACACAATTTCTCTGTCAGACTTAAAGGATATAGGCAGGGGTTGGTCCTTATGATATGAGAGCAAATGTTTCTGTTCAAAAGAGAAATGAAGGGAAAAGGAACAAATGCATTTACATTTTAACCTGTATTTGATTGTGTAGTGAAAAAAGTTAATAATTACTCCATATTGAAGGTATACAGAGTGGGGTGGGAGGTTGCCTCATAGACCTGTTGAAGACCTTGCATTTGCTGTTGCTCGCTTTTTCCAACGTGGAGGAAGCTTTCAAAATTATTACATGGTATTGTAGTAACCAAGATTTCTTGATTTTGGATGAAAACGAACTTTTGGCCTCTTTATGGTGCTAAGATAATGATGGTTCTGTTTGGAGGTTTCTTACCCATAGAATGTTATTGGATTTCTTAATTGTATTGATGTTCTCTAATCACTTTTTCAGGAGGATATCTTATTCTTTACTTTTATACCGTTTGGCCCAAAGTTACACCATTTTAAAAATGTCCCCTCTCGTGGATACTAACTAAAATCATTTGCCTAATATATCTTACGTATGAACCATAAAATAGAAATCAATGAAAAGGGACATTTCCAATTCCTAATATTCAACAATATTTATACTTATTTATTAATTATTGATATATTGCATGCTATAAAGTTTTTCTTATGTAATTAAAGTTTTGGTTTTGATGGTATATGCAACCATGTAAAACCTGTGTCTTGACAATCCTGCCTTATTTTGCAGTTTTTTGGTGGAACAAACTTTGCTCGGACATCAGGGGGACCCTTTTTAATTACAAGTTACGATTATGATGCTCCAATTGATGAATATGGTTAGTAGAGGGATAACAGTAAGACTTCGTTCTTCTGATAGTAGCTTATCTTTGTATCTGTTGCCATGATGGAGCTTCTTTGTCCAGGTCTGCTCAGTGAGCCAAAATGGGGACATTTGAGAGATTTGCATGCTGCTATAAAGCTCTGTGAGCCTGCTCTAGTGGCCACTGAATCGCCAACTTACATAAAATTGGGCCCAAAGCAAGAGGTTTGAGTCAATCCTGAATTAATTACTCAAATTCTAAGTATTATGGTTGGTGACATTTAATTTTTAATTGTGTTGCACCTTTGCATTTCTTTCTAACACAAAATGAAGTTGACATTTTTTATGACTCATGAATAGATTCAGAAAAGTCAATGAAGGAAAATATATATGGAATTTGAAGTGAAATTTCAGAAAATTCAAATTTGGTTGGTTCTACTGTTTTTGTTCTCAGTTTCTTGAATTGTCTTCTATTTCTGCACTTTCTAACAGAAAATAGAGAACAACTGCGGGAATCCAAAAGTTGGAAAGCAGACTTCAATTTTTTTGGCCAGAAAAAGAAACAGACTTCAATTAATCATATTTTTTACAATTAAATTTTCAAACAAACTTAATTAGTCATTTAAATTATTTCTATCCTGATATTATTAACTTATATACATATATATATATATATATATATATATATATTTTGAACAGAGATAAGTTAACTTGAGGTTAAAGTTTCCTAATCAACTTATCAGAAAATTCTTCATAATTGTTACAGGAATGGAATTTCGAAATGGATTTCTTAAATTGTTGTCAAGGGCTGTTTATAAAACTTGTATTTGAAAACTGTTTCTGAAAACAAAAACCAAATTGGGCAGTATATTTGTATCAGAATTTCTTATTTCAGTTTCTTATAAATAGGTTTTTCTTTTCTATAAATTATTTACTTATTTATTTTTTTGATTACATTGATATATTGATTTTTTAATAATTTTTTTCTTCCTCCAGCCCTACATCATTACAATGAAATTTTGGATGTATCCTACCCGCAGGGAATACCATTTTAATTTTTTTTGTTTATTAATTTCAGGCACATGTCTACCACACAGATCTTCACCTGAAAGGATTGAACTTGTCCCTCTCTGAATCTCAAGGAAGATGCTCTGCATTTCTTGCCAATATTGATGAAAGGAAAGCTGCTACTGTAACATTCCGGGGTAAAAAATATACTATTCCACCATGGTCGGTGAGTATATTGCCAGACTGCAGGAATACAGTTTTCAATACTGCTAAGGTAGGTTTAATGATTTGGCTTTAAGTGGATGCTCTTCCTTGAACTAACAAGTGTTTCCAGCATTTTTGGTACTTATTTGTTTGTACTTTTAAACTTTAGGAGGATTCCTAGTCCTCAAAAGTATTCTTTTTGATGGTATCCATGCTTTAAAATGGCAATCATTGGACTCATGGTCGATATTTTTATAACCATTATCTTGTTTTGGATGTCTAAAACTTTATCTTCCTAAACCTTCTGTAGGTTGGAGCACAAACTTCTGTCAAATCGGTAGAGTTTGATTTGCCACTAGTTTCTAATTTTTCTCCAGCCCTACAATTGATGGGCCACAATGGCATTTCCCACATCTCAAAATTGTGGATGACAATAAAAGAGCCAATCAGAGTTTGGAGTGAAAACAATTTCACTGTACAAGGTATACTGGAGCATTTAAATGTCACGAAGGATCAATCTGACTATCTATGGTATGCAACCAGGTAATGATGAACTCCTGAAGATTTTTCAGTGGGATTTTATGTTCATGAAAGTTATTATGTAGCTTTCTTAATTTTTGTTTAATTCCTAGTAGATATTGTGAGTAATATGCATGCTTGTTACTTGTCTGATTCCTTTTTATACCTTCTTCCACGAATGTAGAAATAATCTTCCTTCTTTGACTCTTGCCTATTTTTGTTAAATAAAAGTCATTCATGAGTCTATGCTAGACAGCTTCGGTTTTCTTGTAAGGGGTTTTCTTTGAATCCTGGGCTGCACCTAAGAACTTGATTTTAGGATGATTAGTTCCTTTTGGGCTGTCAATGAAGAAACCTATTTCTTTGAAGGCCTGAAAACGAAGATCCTCAACCATCCTAACCCATGGGCATTATGGTATGAAATGATATGTTGTTTAGAATACTGGTGACTAAATCATTATTATTGTGAAATTACAGTTATTAGTATTCAAGAGTGAAATGACATCTGGATATGTCTAGTGGCTCCTTTCCATGCTTAGCAGGATCAGTCAATTATTTTTGTGATTCTAATTCCATCTTGAAGTCTATTAACATATATATCAAATGCAGAATTTATGTTTCAGATGGTGACATCTTGTTTTGGGAGGAAAACAATGTTCGTCCAGAACTTACTATAGACAATGTCCGTGATATTTTGCGCATTTTTGTTAATGGACAGCTCATAGGTAATTGATCTTATATTTCACTAGAGATATGCTGTATTTGAAGACACCTTCCTTCTTTTTATGTTCCTTTAATAATTAATGGAAGCTGAAAGAATTACAATTTAGGAATTCTTGTTATAAAATTTTCAACTTAAGAACATCAAAATTGGATCACCGAGTCTATATGTGGTTTATTCACTTACTAATCACTTGAACATGTTTAATCACTTTTTTGGTTGATGTTCTAAATTGGAGAATTATTTGTAAAATTTTCCTAAACCCATAGTTCTCTCATGGAAGGTTCTATAATGAGGTATTTACCAATGTCTCCGAAAGGAATTGTGTGAAATCCTTTTTCTTACTTGGCAACATATCCATTATCCTCCTACTTGATTTGAGGCTATCTATCTCAATCATATTTTTTTTATTGTACTTTTCCTTTTCTCTTCCAATCTAAGTTACTTAATTGATTTTTAACTGGCTAGGGCTTGGGGTGACTACGGTTTAATTCTACATGCTTTTGCCTTCAATCACTTCCATTGACTGTGTTATTGACCCAACAAAAAAAAAGAAGAAGAAGCAAGAACCAGGAAAGATATTAATGCAAGAGAACTGTCCTGTGCCTCTGCATCTCTGGTCTCTGCCAGGGAAACTCTTTGAAATAAACCATGCGCTGACCACCAGAAAGAAACAACGAAATTAATCCTAACCCATAGCAAGTCTCAATAAAAAATTTCCTTTTAGCATAATTATTATGCTTAATAAGTTTTCTCTTTATTTCTTTTACTTCTCTTAAGAAGTTTACTTTGTCTTTTCCAAGTGAAGGCAATGCAACTGGCCGTTGGGTCAAGGTGGCCCAGACTGTTCAGTTTCTCCCAGGATACAATGATTTAGTGCTATTAACTCAGACAGTGGGTTTGCAGGTAAATTTCAGTTTTTCACCGTGTCTTTGTGATTAAAGTTTAAGCTATAAAATATTTATGGATATCTGGTTTGTGTATGCCCATGTGAATGTACAAAGTGGTTCTCTATTGGCTAGCTGTTTTCTTTGAACGTTCTTTGTTTAGATAAAGTTATACTCCATCTACTTTATAATATTTTGTTCTTGTAAAATATTAATAAATAAAATGGTTTAGTGGGTGCTTACGATTTCTCCTTAATATGGTAATGAACAGCTTTTTTTTTTTTTTTAG
>QANZ01006002.1:301886-342872 GCA_003254925.1 Chamaecrista fasciculata
CTATTCAAAAGAAATCTTATGAAAAGGAGAAAAATCTATAATATTAGAATTCTAAAGACCCTTTTATAATTAATTCTTTATGTTTTGATCCCTTTTAGTAAAGGGAAAGGACTTAAACGCATAAGAGAAGACTTTTTGGGAGATTTTTGACATTTTAACTAACATTTGCCGTTAAATCCTAACAGAAAAAAACCTCAGGGTACCAAATCGCTAACGGAGTAAACCACGGGGTACCACATTGCAAAAATTTTTCTTTCAGGGTACCAAAGGGGAACCGCCCCTAACCACAGGGTACCAAATTGCAATTTACCCCTTTTTTTTTACTAATGTATAAATAAAACTTTAAGGTATCCTTGACATGATTTATTGATTTCCAAGGTATCATGTGCCTCGTTCATGGTTGCAAGCGTCAAACAATTCACTTGTCATTTTTGAAGAAATTGGAGGAAATCCACTTGAGATCTCAGTTAAGTTACGTTCAGCCAGAGTAATATGTGGTCAGGTGTCAGAATCCCACTACCCACCTCTGTCAAAGTTGGTAGAATCAGATTTCATTGATCAAGAACTTCCCTTGAATAATATGGCACCTGAAATGCACTTGCATTGTCAAGATGGAGATGTAATTTCGTCCATAACATTTGCTAGCTATGGAACTCCTCTAGGTAGCTGTCAGAGTTTTGCTCGAGGAAGCTGCCATTCTCCTAGTTCATTGTCTATAGTTTCCGAGGTAAACTCTGGGGCAAATAATTTTCTCCTATGTTTTTTTTTACTCCAATTTTAATGGTGTTCTTTTGCAGGCTTGCCTGGGGAAAAAGAGCTGTTCAGTTGAAATCTCGAACACTTCATTCGGAGGTGACCCATGCCATGGTGTTGTTAAAACATTGGCTGTGGAAGCGAAATGCACATCATCATCAAAAGGAGATGGCTCGTTTCAGCTTTAAGGCAGCAAGCACATCATCAACATGAGGTCTCTAAATCAACTGGACCAGCGTTGGTTAATGACTTCAACTGCATCACTTGTGCGTTATTATGTCTCAGATCAGCAGATCTCGTCTCATCTGTTCAGTCTATGGTTTGTGTAAATATATGTTAACTGTATGTTTATAGAATGGCTTTATTACTTACCTGACTCTCTTTCATCACTTATTGACATTAAAAGGTGGTTTAGTTATTTTTTTCCATGGATGGTCCACCTGAACATCTCTCCTCATTTATTATTTATTTTTATACTTCTTTTTTTTCTAAAAAAAAAACATCTCTCCACACCATTAAAACATTTTTTGTTTTTGTTTATAATTTATTTTTTCAAAAATGTCTCTTCCATCATATTTATTATTTTCATAATTTTTTCTGCTGGAAATTTATTTTTTTTGGGATCTAGTTTAATATTTTATATCTACTAATATTTGAGTCCTTATATATACTAATATTTAAACTATTGAATACTGTGAAACGAGAGGAGTGAGAGAATATTCCGCAATAAAGTTTGGACTAATTAAAATTAAGAGTAAACTAGCAATTTGGTCCCTGAAAGATCATCGAGCTGACAACTTAGTCCCTGAAAGATTGAAATATACAATTTAGTCCCTGAAAGATCAAAACGGTATATTTTTTAGTCCATAAAAGATTAAAACNGAAAATAAATAATAAAAAAAAAGTTGACTACTCTACGTGTGTGTGTTAAAAAAATTATTAAAATAATAAATATGATGGGAGAGACTTTTTAAAAAAATAAATCATAAAAAGAAGCAAAAAAAATATATTAATGTTGAGGAGAGAAGTTTTTTAAAAAAAAGAAGTATAAAAATACAAAATAAATGAGGAGAGAGAGTTCAGGTGGACCATCCATGGAAAAAAATAAGTAAACCACCTTTTAATGTCAATAAGTAATGAGAGAGAGTCAAGTGAGTAATAAAGCCTTATAGAATAAAGGAGAGGAAACGCTCAGTTTTTTTTTCTGTTAATCAGTAAATAAATTTTTGTTGCATGACAATTTCATATCATTGGTGATGACTAATGACTTATTTTATGGCAATAGTAACTTCTTTTTTTTTTTTACCTATTAAATTTTGTTTATTATCAATTTCGTCTTCAAAAGTTGATATTTTTTTTAAATTTATCATTTATTCCAATTTCATATAATAAATTAACAAAAAAATTTAATTATTTTCAATATGAGGTAATAATATTTAATTATTTATAGTAATTATATATTACATATTATAAGTCATGATATAAAATCTTTAAAGACAAAATTGATAATTAAAAAACTTTGAGAATAAAATTAAAAGTTAATATAAAATTTTAGGATTAAAAAATGTTTTCGCCTATTTATAATTTATATTTTATCATAATATAATATTTAAATTTTTTAATACCAATTTTCTTTATAAAGATCTATCACAAATTCACAATACTTTTAAATTTTCAAACAAAAATCTAAATAATTTGCTATTTTTTTTAATTCATTGCATAGTTTTAAATTGAGTAAAATAACTTTTCGGTCCCTGATTTTTGCACTCGCTGAAAAATGGGTCCCTGAGTTTTACCCATTGTACTAGCCGGTCCCCGAAATTTGCAAACGCCTAACTAATTGGTCCCTCAGTCATATTGGCGTTACAAAAATGCTGACGTGGCCATAACGGATGCTGATGTGTCCCGTTATGCGCTGACGTGTCCCCTTATGTCCACGTAAGCACCATTATATTCCAAAAAAAAAACGTTGTCACGTCATAAAATAGTGACACATAAGCATTTCCTCATTGCACTTATAGGTCACTGACCCATTTTTATCCCATTATTCTCAATTCCCCCTCTTCTTCATCATCTTCATTCATTTTAGTCCCAAATCCTCAAAATAAAATTGTAAAGTGTCCCAAAACTCTTTCATACATTCCAATTTAGTCCTTGAAAATATTTAAAACCCTAAACCCTAAAACCCCAAACTCCAAACCCTAAACCCAAAACCTTAAAACCCCAAACCTTAAACCCTAAAAAAAGGTCTAAGTTCAACAATTAGGTCCTTGACCCATTTTTATTCCATTATTCTCAATTCCCCCTCTTTTTCATCATCTTCATTCATTTTAGTACCAAATCCTCAAAATAAAATTATAAAATGTCCCCAAAACTCTTTCAAACATTCCAATTTAGTCCTTAAAAATATTAAAAACCTTAAACCCTAAACCCTAAACCCCTAAAACTTAAATTTTTTTTTAATCTTAATCTTCATCTTCCCATTTTAACATAAATCCCTAATTTTATTTTAATCCCTAAACCCCCTAATTTTCTTTTAATCATCTTTTTCATCTTCATCAATTAATTTCATCTTCACCCCTAAACCCTAAAAAAATTCATTCCATTTTTTTTAACTCTTTAACTCTTAAATCCAAATAGATGAAATATTTCATGCCATCTCCGAACTCCAATTCCGCCGACCCCAGCTCAATCAAGTGCGCCGCCTGCGGCTACCACCGCAATTTCCACCGCCGTGAGCCGGAGGAGCCGTTTTCGGCGACCCATGTAATTGAGTATCAGCCACTCCATCGACACCACCCACCGCCACCTCCGCCATTTCAGGCGTCGAATCGGAGCCCCAATTCAGCTTCCCCGCCGCCGATCTCGTCGTCGTACTACCCTTCGGTGCCGCACATGCTTCTGGCTTTGTCAGCTGGGTTATCGGCTCATCCGGAGAGCACGACGGCTCCGGCTCACACTTTGGGGACGCCGAGCCCGAACGCGAGGAAGCGGTTCAGGACCAAGTTCACGCCAGATCAGAAGGATAAGATGTACTAGTTTGCAGAGAAAGTTGGGTGGAAGATGCAGAAAAGAGACGAGGAATTGGTTCAAGAGTTTTGCCATGAGATTGGGGTAGACCGTGGGGTTTTGAAGGTTTGGATGCACAATAACAAGAACACTTTCGGAAAGAGAGACGCCGTTAATGGTGGTGAAGATGAAATTAATTGATGAAGATGAAAAAGATGATTAAAAAAAAATTAGGGGGTTTAGGGATTAAAATAAAATTAGGAATTTATATTAAATTGGGAAGATGAAGATTAAGATTAAAATTTTTTTTAAGTTTTAGGGGTTTAGGGTTTAAGGTTTTTAATATTTTTAAGGACTAAATTGGAATGTTTGAAAGAGTTTTTGAGACACTTTACAATTTTATTTTGAGGATTTGGGACTAAAATGAATGAAGATGATGAAAAAGAGGGGGAATTGAGAATAATGGAATAAAAATGGGTGAAGGACCTAATTGTTGAACTCAAACTTTTTTTTAGGGTTTAAGATTTGGGGTTTTAGGGTTTTAAATATTTATGAGGACTAAATTTGAATGTTTGAAAGAGTTTTGGGACACTTTACAATTTTATTTTGAGGATTTGGGACTAAAATGAATGAAGATGATGAAGAAGAGGGAGAATTGAGAATAATGGGTTAAAAATGGGTCAGGGGACCTATAAGTGCAATGAGGAAATGCTTATGTGTCACTATTTTATGACGTGACAGCTTTTTATTTTTTTTATTTTTTTGGAATATAACGGTGTTGACGTGGCGATAACGGGACACGTCAGCGCGCAACGGGACGCATCAGCGTCCGTTATGGCCACGTCAGCATTTTTGTAACCCCAATATGATGGAGGGACCAATTAGGTAGGCGTTTGCAAATTTCGGGGACCGACTTGTACAATGGGTAAAATTCAGAGACCTATCTGTCAGCGAGTGAAAAATCAGGGACGGGAAGTTATTTTACTCGTTTTAAATTGTAATAGGAGACGAGGAGGCAAAAATCATGGAAAAGACTCAGAAGTTCACAAGTTAGTGCTTAGTGCTAACTGCTATTCTGCTAACAAGTAGGAGCGAGGGACGATTCGAGTAATGAGGACTAATGAGTGACCAGAAAGGCTGAAACGAAACGTTGGTTGGATTGTGTTAAGTCAAGTGTTAAACCCTTGATCCGAAAAGCTAAAACCTCAAGCCGGCACACAAGTATGGCGAAATCAGAGGATCTGCTGGAAACTCTAGGGGATTTCACGAGCAAAGAGAATTGGGATAAGTTCTTCACCATACGAGGCGGCGATGACTCCTTTGAGTGGTACGCCGAGTGGCCTCAGCTCAGAGACCCACTTCTCTCTCATCTCTCCAACATCAACATCCCCTCTCTCCCTCCTCAGATTCTCGTTCCTGGTTGTGGAAACTCTCGCCTCTCCGAGCATCTCTACGATGCCGGCTTTCCAGCCATTACCAATATCGACTTCTCCAAGGTTGTCATCTCCGATATGCTGCGCCGTAATATTCGCCTACGCCCCGATATGCGCTGGCGTGTCATGGATATGACCACCATGCAGGTAGGTGCCTTTGCTATTTTCCTCCTCACATCTCAGTTTTCCTCTACAACTTTTTTTTTTTTAATTAGCTCTTTCATACTAATGTGCAGTTTGCTGAGGATACTTTTGATGCTGTCATTGATAAAGGAGGATTGGATGCTCTAATGGAGCCAGAGCTTGGTCCACAGTTGGGAAATCAGTATCTATCAGAGGTTTTCTAGGATTTTATTTTTTTTCTATACAACTAAAGATCAATAGAGTCTGGTTGGCCAAGAGGTTCAAATTCTTGTTTGTTTTATTTATAGGTAAGGAGAGTTCTGAAATCTGGGGGAAAATTTGTGTGCCTTACCTTGGCTGAATCTCATGTACTAGGTAAGATTCTTGAATGCTTTTCTTTTTCCGTAATTTGTTTGTTAGCCAAAAAAAAAAGGTCAATATCTAAGAGACTATATGTCGGAAATTCGAATGAATAAGAGACTAAAGACCACCACTTATTCACTTCACCAACTTGCTCACATTTGTTATTTGACATATATATATATATATATAATATAATATGATATATGATCTCTTTCCTCATTATTACTGCATGACGGAATATTGGCAATTAAATATCCATAACTCTCCCATCTCATGTAACTCTCGCAATCAAACAGAAATCTGTTATTGCAGAAGCAGTTTTATGTTCTCCTAAATTTCTCTTACAACATGTGGACATTGACAATTATTCGAATGACTTTATGGAGCTGTTGTAGCATTTTAGACATCTATTTTTTCATTGGCCTTCTTGGTTTTGCATGGCTGAAGTATAATATAACTCTATTGATCTTCAGATATTCTTTTCTCAAAGTTCCGATTTGGATGGAAACTGACTGTTGATGCCATACCTTTGAAGACCTCCATGAAACCCAATCTTCAAACATTTATGGTTGTTGCGGAGAAGGAGAAGTCTAATTTGGTGCACCAGATTACATCATTAATCCATAGTTCTTCACTTCATTCCAATTCAAAACAGGTAGAATATCTGTGCCTTCCTCATCTTTGAAGGACGAGTACTTTCTTAAAATAATGACTGATGGATGAGAGTGATCAGTATGGCATTTCTTAGCAGCTTCATGAGACTATGTCAGGGATTTAAATGTAAGGGTTGCTGCTAATGGGTATTTATTTGTTGACTGTCTTCTGTGTACGCTTTAATTTCTCTTTTGTCAAGGCCTGTGGACTCCGTGAAGCTCTTCATAATGAGAATCATATCCGTGAACAATACTCTAGTAGCTCTGATATAGTGTACTCTCTTGAAGATCTGCAACTTGGAGCAGGAGGGGAAATGACAAAGCTTTCCCAAGGTCGGCGGTTGCAACTAACTTTGGGTGGACGAGGAGACTCTCGTTCCTCTTACAGAGCCGTGGTTCTTGATGCTGAGGAACAGTCTGACCCATTTACATATCACTGTGGGGTTTTCATTGTGCCTAAGGTATGTCTTAGCATGGACTGCCTTTGATGATTGTAAATGCTTTCCTTCTGAATCAAGAACAGATTTCTTTTAGCATATCTTTTCACTCACTCCAATATAAATTAGCAATCCTTCCCATCATTTACTTGCATGGTGAGTTGGTGAAATAAACAGAAGAGTAAACAGGAAATTTCTGTAGAAAAAGAAACAATCAAGGCCAATGCTGTTTGATATCACCTAGAATCTGCATCTCTTTTGTATGGTTTAAACTGAAGCTAAAAACGTTTTACAAGTACAAAGTTCAATGTTGTGGAAATCTATCTAAGTGGAACTTCTATAGTCCTTTTTGAAGTTCTCAAGGGAATGTTTGATTTCAGACTCGTACTCGTGAATGGTTATTCTTTTCTGAAGAAGGACAGTGGCTGGTGGTCAGAAGCTCAAAAGCTGCTCGTCTCATAATGGTACAAATTACTGGCTTTTCTATCAATTTGATTGCCCTTTTTTAAATCGAAGTTTCTAAGCAAATCAATGCAACAATAGGTTTTCCTAGACCCGAGTCATACTAATGTGAGCATGGATGAGATTCAGGTACAAGCTCCTTCTTGTGTTTTGCTTAATGTGGCACATGTTATTCTATAATTGAATTAGTTATTTCTAAAAATGTGTTTTGGTATCTCTTTTCAGAAGGATTTATCTCCCCTGGTTAAACAGTTGGAACCTGCCGAAAATCAGGGTGGCACTCAGATACCGTTAGTCACTTATACCTGTTGCTTTCATTGATTTTGCAGTGTTGTTCATTTTGAAGATTTTTTTTATTGAAGTGATAATTATTTATAATGATGCCAACATAAAGTTCATATAGTCATTTATCATGTGAAAGTAAAGAAAAGAGGAGCGCCTTTTTATAAGGAAGTTTATGCTATAATTCTTTCCTTGTGATTTTTTAATTTAGATTTTTTGGCTAGATCTTGTCTATTATTGTGTATGATCCTAGTTTTCTTTCCATAATGCAAAACCAAACAACGGATAAAGTACTTTTGAGTGTATGACGCAGGAAGCAGGAAGCAGGAAAAGAGTTTGTAAAATACTTATTTATGTCTAGTATTTCCACATTTTACTAGACCCCCTTATTCTCTTATTGCGAGAACATTTTGATTCATGAGCATGTTAAAGATGAGAAATAAAATCCAAGCTTTTATACATCTACGAAGTGTCATCCTTTTACACTTATGAAATTGCAGCTTTCTCATAAACTTTTAATTATGTTTACAGGTTCTTAATGGCAAGTGATGGGATCAAGGAACGTAATATTGTTAACCAGGTTTGTGACTATTTATTTAATGATGTTTTTCTTCGAACTTCTTTGACTGCTCCCCACCCCTCTCTTTACGATCCTTGATTGTCTGACATTAGGTAACCATCATCTGGACCTATATTTCCTTGTAAAAGAAATATAATGAGTTTGCCCTTTGACCTATGAGCAGTTATTTTGATCATGTTCTATGGTTTAGGTATGAATAAGGGGGAAAAGTTTTTTGGTCTGAGGTAAGAATAAGGCTGGAAGTTTTCTCTATAATTATTTTTCTACATTTCTACCCCTCCTTTCTTTGTTGTACTTAAAGAACTGGGTATCCTTTTGTTCTATAGATCTCTCTTATTTCAAAAAATTCCTTTATCAATAACTGAAGAAAAGATAGTTATCTTAACTGTTATACGTTGTCAGTTTTTTGATTTATTATTTTTGTTACTTACAATTGTGGCATGGATGCTCAATCTTGTAGTGCCCTACTTGATTTTAAATGTTCATATTCTTGCTAGTTGTTATCATCAAGCTGTCTGGGTTTTGCAGGTTACATCATCATTAACTGGACCCATTATTGTTGAAGATGTTGTTTATGAAAATGTTGACAATGAAGCCAATCGTATTTTTCCGTCTAGAGATCTGATGTTTCGACGCCTTGTATTTGAGAGAGCTGCGAATCTAGTGCAGTCTGAAGCTCTGCTAAAAGAGGAAATATCTCCTAGCAAACTGATTGGTGAGACAGTGAAGAAGAAAACCAACTCATCTTCCAAATCTAGGAAAAAGGGATCTCAGAGAAGAATCAGTGGTAATTACTCATATATTAAGTGTTTTAGAAGGAATTTCCCTCTGCACCCATTTTCCGTGTTTAATTTATACTTGAAAGTTAAAATCACTTTATAAAGTATGTTGCTGATGCAACTCCCTCCGGTGATGCTCTAACATTATTGTTGAGCCCTTCTGATTTGGTCAAACTATTTTTTTGCTGAAATTATTCTGTTGAACCAATTAACTAGTTTTTTTTTCCTCTTAATAAAATGGTTCATATTTTCTACTATCTTCTTTCTCGTTATCTATGGACTCATTTTTTTTCCCCTGAATATTGCAGAAGCGAGCAACCAGTTAACAGTCTATCATGGATATCTAGCCAGTTCTTATCATGCAGGGATTATTTCTGGATTTATGTTAATATCTTCTTATATGGAATGTATGGCTTCAACTCGGAAAATGGTAAATATCTTAATTTTTTTATTTACACCAATAAAAATAGTAGAAAGAAACAAAGCCTTGCTTTTAAAATAACCTGGGGTTTCAAGTCTTGTAGGGAAATTTGAAAGATGCTTTACCTTTTTTTGACTATTAAATTTTGCTTTTTTTTTTGGCCAGGTCTATTAAATTTTGCTAATGATGTCTTTCCCCAAAAACACTTTATATATATATATGGTATAGATAAATTTGTGCTTATGTATCTAATAGCCTGTTGGAAAATTGAACGTGATAATTCGTCTGTTTCCAATAAATAAATTTAATTTGTCGAAGTTAATGCCAAATGAACTTGTTGCTGATACACTTATAATTTTGCTAAATTCATTCTCACTAGTTATATTTCTCAGGTTAAAGCAGTAGTGGTGGGTCTTGGAGCTGGTTTACTTCCTATGTTTCTTCATAGATGCATCCCGTTTATTCATATTGAGGTAATTTTGTTCAGCCGCAAGGGGAGGGTTTAAATTGAGAGCTCATGCTCTTCCTTGCTACAAGAATATTCTATTATGTTACATGATATCATGTGTCTTGATATCAGTTTATCTACAGGCAGTGGAGCTAGACCCGGTCATTGTTGATATTGCGAGGGGCTACTTTGGTTTTGCTGAAGATGAGCGCTTAAAGGTTGTCAAGTATATCCCTTTCATTTTCTTCTCAAGGTTTATTGAAACTTCTAGATCATTTGAAATATTTTCTTCTGAGTAACTCCCTTGGCATACAATTATTGGTCGGTAAACAAAGAAAATTGAAATGGTAAAACAAGAAAGCATGAGGGGTGGCACAACATAAATTGTTATGTGATCAGACAGACAGATGACACCGCCAAAGAACCTTGAATCAAACATTAAAACAAATTAGAAAGATCCAATACCTAAGAAATAATGAAAATGAAGAACCAAAAGAAGTGAAGCTAAAAGTCACTCCTCAAACTACCTTAAATCCTTAACCCCTTACTGTTTAGGCCACACCAAGCAGTTTGCTGGTATTTCTTATGATTAATGGATTTACTACCAAAATCCTCTCTGCAGCTTCAGTTTTATACTCTTAAGAGTACCACATAAAGTTGGAGTTTGATTAATTAAGTATTGATTAAGTGAGATCATAATAACATCATGTACTAATTTTCGTTACTTTTGGAATCAGGTTCATGTAACTGATGGGATCCAGTTTCTCACACACTTTGCCAGATCTACAGCATCTGAAGCTACCAATACTCAGTCTCTTGATGGAAATTGCACAACATCTCACGTAGAAGGCGAAGGGGCTCCAAAAATTGATATTATTATTATTGATGTTGATTCCTCAGACCCAAGGTGAATATGCATTACCAATTGGTATAATTATATTAAGCTATTTTAAAAGATGACCTACAAAGCTGGTGTCAAGGTATTAAAGGATTTTGATGATGTCTCTATAATTTATAGAATTCTACTTACCACCATATCCTCTGTACAGCTCTGGAATGACGTGCCCTGCTCCAGAATTTTTGGAAGAGTCTTTTCTCAAGACAGTAAAAGCTAAACTTTCGGAGCAAGGTCTCTTTGTTGTCAATTTGGTGTCACGGTCCCAAGCCATCAAAGACCTTGTACTCGTGAGAATGAAAGAGGTGAGAACTAAAAGTTATTGCATTATTTATTCATTATGGACTTTGCCCTTTATTGTCTAGCTCTTTATCTATGGTTTGATAACGATTGTGCTACTTTCTCGTTAATTTGAACAAATATTTCTGTTCTGTTTTCTTCTTTTTCTAGTTTTAGATAAATAAAAGAACAAAAGGTGAGTAAAGGAGCCTCTTTAATACTTGAATGAACATTTTCATCTTTACCTTGAAGGCTTGAACTTTTATATGTAATATGCAACTATTTTGTATTAGCAGCACTTGTGTTTAGTGTTTACAGAACCAATGTATTTGGTGATTTAATTATTGATCAATGATACATCTCGATTTCTATTTGCATATACAGGTCTTCGGCCACCTCTTTTACCTCCAGCTTGATGAGGACGTCAACGAAGTCCATTTTGCTCTCAACGTGGAATCGTGTATTGAGGATAGCTGCTTTTCTGAAGCTGCGCTTAAGCTTGAGAAATTGTTGAAGTTCGAAAATCCAGAGATGGGCCAAAATATTATTGACGCAACCAAAAAGATCCGACGTTTGAAGTGAATAACAGCAGCTGCTGCATATTGAAGTTCTTTCCAGGTTCTTTATATGAACTTGCTTTTTGACATTAGAAGTGATTTTGTGAAGCCAAATGAATTTTTCACTCCACTAAACAAATTGTAGCTGATCATGGTGTGTGGATAATATTATTTATATGCAGGTAGGATTGTCTATTACTATCTCAAAATGAATGACGTGTTAACTTGTAAAAGACTAGTGTAGTGATATCAACTTTTCTCCTATACATCTATTCAGTTTTCACAAAAAGAATTGCAATTAGTCTCCTCATCCTCATAGTCATAGTTGCACTTGTACAAATTGCATTCTCTTTTCTTTTGTTTTAAATTGTATCATAATTCTCTTGAAGGTAGAAAATTTCTAAAATACCTTACCATATTATATTTGGTTTTCTTTGTTAAAAATGTAAAATTTTAAAGATGTTTAAATATTAAGTATTTTTGTTGGTTGATTAAGTACACATTTAATGCAAATAATCATGAAATAAACACGATTGTTTTCTTTTTGCAATTCTTTATAGTCTCAACTCTCATATAATCTTATTCATCAAGTAATTTTACGGAAAGATTCATCAAGTAATATTTTGTACTGTCAATTGTGTTCCTATAGTTTTATATTTTGTTTGATTTTATCATTTATTTTTTTTAATTGTAGCTTAATATCAATGACAAATTTTGACATATAATATAAAATTGATAAAAAAAATTTTAAATTCTAACTTGGATTAAAAAGCACGATGAAGTCTGTTGAAGAAAAAATTGGCCAAACTGTAAAATTTTGAAGACAAATTGACAGCAAAAAAAATATTTAAATAAAATAAAAATTTGATGTAAAATTTATAAGTTGAAAAAATACTTTGGCTGAAATTGAAGTTTTTTTTCTACAACAAAATTTTGACTGCGCTAGTTTCACAATTCATTTTTGTTTCTTAAAAAAAAGAAGGGTCCTTCTAACATGTGCCCTTAGGGCACATGTTAAGGTTTCTTTTGATTGGTCAAAGTGAGTTTTCAAATATTAAAAATTATCTTTTAAATGAATTTTCGTAGATTTTAATATAGGGTAAATTACACTTTGGTACCCTGTGGTTTGACCACTTTGGTACCCTGTGGTTTGAAACTTGACACTTTGGTACCCTGTGGTATTTTTCATTAACACTTTGGTACCCTTTGGAGCTATTTTGTAATTTTAACCATAACAAATTTTGCAAAAATTACATATTGACCCCAAAAAATTTTCAAAAAATTACAAATAGGTCCCTGGATACATATTATATAGGGACTAAAATGAAAAATTTAAAATTTTTTGGGGTCAATATGTAATTTTTGTAAAATTTATTATGGTTAAAATTACAAAATAGCTCCAAAGGGTACCAAAGTGTTAATGGAGAATACCACAGGGTACCAAAGTGTCAAGTTTCAAACCACAGGGTACCAAAGTGAAATAGGGTCAAACCACAGGGTACCAAAGTGTAATTTACCCTTTAATATATAAGATGCTCTATTAACCAATCAGAAGAAACCTTAAAATATGCTCTAAGGGCATAAATCCAAAAACGAATTCCAAAACTATACTATACTATTTTGTTTGATACATGACATGTGATGTCTATTTGATGAGAAATTCGAAGGTCCATAAGATTAGTTAAAATTTCAAAATTTTAAAGCACAGAAAGGTGGCAAACCACGAGGCATCTTGGAGAAGGACAGCCACATGGCAAAGCAGAAGAAAGAGGTTGTTTTTGAATAATTCAGTTTGGAGTCTACCTAAAAGAGACTAACATATGAGCGTCACTGTATTGCAGGATAAGTGATAGACACTCAAAATAACACAAACAAGTGTCTGTCATATATAGTTACGTTCTTTGTTTGATTCCTGAGGCCAACGTATCCATTTTTTAGAGTTTCATAAACCAATAATGGTGCCATTGAATAACTAATTATAGTTCAGAAAGGTACTTTTGTGTAGAGGACTCGAAAGCATTTAAGGCAAAGATGACTAGATAAAGTTTGGTTGACGCTGGCTAAAACTTGTGAGATGATGGCTCACTCGCCACAAACTTTCACATCAACACTTGCATATATACATACATACATGAATAAACAATATGTATAAACCATTTCAATTACCACCAAATGCTTCATGGGGCTTAACGTCAAAAGTAATTTATTACTTTTCTTGGTCCCATCAGTTTAAACGATACGTGGTCCTCAAATGTTTCTGAACCTAGTAGTCGATTTGCCCAGTGGAGCATTCATGATTGAGAAATGAACAATTTCATTCATTTGAGCTCTTTATGTTGAATAGGTTAATGTCAGTTGATTCATGTAATCCATCTTAATTAATAAAAAAAAGACTTTGATTGTTATTGTTGTTAAAATTTTCAGACAAGAATATTCAATGTTTCAATGAAACATCAATCTAAAGTTCAAGGACAATGCAAACTATATTATTATTAACAAAATTCACATGCGACTTGGTGATTTTATATGGTTAAAACTTCATTTTGATCGTTTATAAATTTGTGTTTTCTTAAGTTAAAATCTTTTAGATTGGTTTTTCTTAATTTAATCATTTACAGTTTTTTTATTATCTATGTTAGTCATTTTATGTAACAATAATGGTATGATGACAGTGATGACACTATTAATTGATAAGGTAACATTTTAATTAAATTAACAATAACGGATAAGGTAAGATTTTAATTGATGACGTAATTTTTAATTTAATTAAAGATAAGAAAAAATGATGAATATTAATAATGAAAAAAAGTTGAATTTCTTTAAAAAAATATTAATATGTGAATGACTTAAATGAAATTTTAATAGTTTTACTTAATAGTATAGTATAAAGTTAAAAAGAAAAGGTTTAATTAAGAAAGACATGAATGATATAATAATGACAAGTAATTAATGAAGAAAAGTCAAATGGACTAAATATATAAAAGAAGTGTTAGAGAAGAGGCAAAAGCGTGAGGATCGCATTGGGAAGCGGACAGCATTGGAAAAGGTGACTGAGAACACACAACACAACACAAGACGACAACAGAACACAGATTGATGAATTCATTCTGCATGCTTATTACACAAGACCCAGTTTCAGCTTCACCTTCTTCATCTTCAATCAATATTACTCATTATTCAATACATATATATCATCATGTTCATGTACAACCAATAACCAAAACCAATCTCTAATTCTCTCTCTCACATGACTCACACCTGTGAAATGTGAAGCAGTCTCTGCCTCAGGTCCTCTTCACACGTGTCTCTCTTCGCCTTGCTTCTTTCTCCTTCTCACCGTTCCTTAATTCTCTTCTCTCACTCTCTCTCTCTCTCTCTTATTTTAGCATTTCTAACTTGTTTCTCACTCTTGATTGGCTTTAATTACCAGTACTAATTAATGCTTCCATTAATTAATTAAATTATTTAATTATCCCTTCCACGTTGACCTTTATTCCACGTCATTTCTCATTCATTCTACACCTGATCGGTTTCTTTTGTAATATTACTGTTTCTCCCTCTATCTCCATGCAATTTAACCCAGAAACACATATATATATATATATTCCTATAAAAGACCCCGTCTCCCCATTCACTTGTTCCGTAATATCCAAGAAACCTTGAGCAATCTCTAATTTACAGCTTTCTGAAGAGTGAATAATAATAATAATGGCTGGGAATGAGTGGATAAATGGGTACCTGGAGGCAATCCTGTCGACAGGAGCTTCGACGATTGAGAATAATCATGAGCAGAAAGCTGTTCGAGGAGAAGAAGGGCATTTCAATCCCACAAAGTATTTCGTGGAAGAGGTGGTGACTGGTGTGGATGAGTCTGATCTTCATCGCACATGGATCAAAGTCGTTGCTACTCGCAATACTCGCGAGCGAAGCTCCAGACTCGAGAACATGTGCTGGCGCATTTGGCATCTTGCTCGCAAGAAGAAGCAGGTAATACGTAATTCCCTTCTTTCTTCTCTATTATATCTTCCTTCTTCAATTAATTCCATCAACTACTCTTGTATGTGTTGTGTGATTTGTATATATAATAGTTGGAATGGGAGGAAAATCAGAGGTCGGCAGACCGAAGGTGGGAGCGAGAACAAGGAAGGAGGGATGCAACAGAGGACATGTCTGAGGATTTATCAGAAGGAGAAAAGGGGGATAGCGTAGGAGACACTTTGCAAAGTGAGACCCCTAAGAAAAAATTCCACCGTCAGACTTCTGCCTTGGAAGTCTGGTCTGATGATAAAAACGAAAACAAGCTTTACATTGTCCTCCTCAGGTATCTTCAATGGATACCATTCATTTCTCTTGTAACCCTACTCTTCAAATTAAACATCAACCAATGTTTCAAATTTCCTTTTTCTTATTTCATAGTTTGCATGGATTGGTTCGAGGAGACAATATGGAGCTTGGACGTGATTCTGACACTGGTGGACAGGTATTCTTCAATCTTACAGAAATTCCTTTCATCCCTTCCATCACTGCTTAAATCAAATCAATGTATTAATTACCAGATCAAGTATGTGGTGGAACTTGCTCGGGCACTCGCAAAAATGCCTGGAGTGTACAGGGTAGATCTGTTCACACGCCAAATCTCCTCTCCAGAAATTGATTGGAGCTATGGCGAACCAACAGAAATGTTAACTGCAGGAGGTTCAGGTGATGATGATAACATGGATGCTGGAGAGAGCAGCGGTGCATATATCGTAAGAATACCCTTTGGTCCTCGTGATAAGTATCTTCGAAAAGAACTTCTTTGGCCCTATATTCAAGAATTTGTAGATGGGGCTTTAGCTCACATTCTCAACATGTCAAAAGTATTGGGTGAACAAGTTGGTGGGGGTCAACCTGTGTGGCCCTATGTGATTCACGGACATTATGCTGATGCTGGAGATAGTGCTGCTCTTCTTTCTGGCGCTTTAAATGTACCAATGGTGCTCACAGGTCATTCACTTGGAAGAAATAAGCTTGAGCAACTTATTAAGCAGGGGCGTCAATCCAAGGAGGACATCAATTCAACCTATAAGATGATGAGGAGGATAGAGGGAGAAGAACTTTCCCTAGATGCTGCAGAACTCGTTATCACTAGTACAAAACAAGAAATTGATGAGCAATGGGGACTTTATGATGGCTTTGACGTCAAACTTGAGAAAGTCTTGCGTGCACGTGCTAGACGTAATGTCAATTGCCATGGTCGCTTCATGCCAAGGATGGCGGTAAGATTTCAACTATATGCTAACAGATGCCTCCTCAAAGTTTCATAGGAGAATGCTTTAATTTGATTATGATCTCTAATGCCACTTTATAAAATACTCCTCCATCATATCTCTTTGCTAGAGGCATTTACCCAGGCTAACTAACTTTACTGACTGCATATGTCGATGGTTTTTTTCCCACTGATCTTATGGTGCAAATTTTCTTCAGGTTATACCACCTGGTATGGACTTTAGCAATGTTGTGATCCAAGAAGATACCGCAGAAGCTGATGGGGAGCTCACACAGCTTACTGGTGATGGGTCATCACCAAAAGCATTACCAACTATTTGGTCAGAAGTGAGTAACCGAACCGATATGTGTGCATATTTTTTTAAAGAGGAGGGACTAATTGGCTCCTTAGTTAATGTTATTGGCTTGCAACTAACTATTTCTTGCAGGTGATGCGTTTCTTTACAAATCCTCACAAGCCTATGATCTTGGCCTTATCAAGGCCAGATCCAAAAAAGAACCTAACCACTCTGTTGAAAGCCTTTGGAGAATGTCGTCCCTTGAAAGAACTTGCTAATCTTGTAAGTAAAGTTAATGCAATTTCCATCTTTGTGATCAGGTGGAATCTATACTTAATTGCTCATAAAATGACCAACACATTTTCAAACAGACACTTATAATGGGAAATAGGGATGACATAGATGATATGTCTTCTGGAAATGCTAGTGTGCTCACAACAGTGTTGAAACTAATTGACAAGTATGACCTATATGGGCAAGTTGCATACCCGAAACATCACAAGCAAGCAGATGTTCCAGAGATATACCGACTTGCTGCAAAAACAAAGGTAAAATATTTTCTATATATAGAAATATGTACCTTCTTACGTTCTAACTATGACAAGCTACTAATTGATTTAAAATGTCTCAGGGAGTTTTCATAAATCCTGCTCTGGTGGAACCTTTTGGTCTTACTTTAATCGAGGTTGGTTTTAAGTTACTGGCCGGCTTTGGTGATATTGTTCTCATTTCAATCCTGAATTCATGTACTTTTTGATTTTTTGCATATATGTCTGTTCAAATATATCCAGGCAGCAGCACATGGGCTTCCGATGGTGGCCACTAAGAATGGGGGACCCGTGGACATTAATCGGGTAAATGAAGAGTGACCTTGATTTTCTGTATCAGTTATATGATATGTTTTGGGAAGTTTCTATTTTTTACAGCATAAGTTATTTCCTTCGATGTAGGAAGAACATTTGAAAATTAATTGAAACAATCCCTAGTTGCTGAAATTATTTTGGATTTCAAATTTTATTTTTCCCATTATTCTGTCTTCTGTTGTATTTTAGGCTCTCAACAATGGTTTGCTTGTGGATCCCCATGATCAGCAAGCAATTGCTGATGCATTACTCAAGTTGTTGTCAGAGAAAAATCTATGGCATGAGTGTAGGAAAAATGGTTGGAAGAACATACACCTATTTTCATGGCCAGAGCACTGTCGTACTTATTTGACTAGGGTGGCTGCCTGCCGAATGAGGCATCCTCAATGGCAAACTGATACGCCAGGGGATGATGTAGCTGCTGAAGAGTCTTTCAATGATTCACTTAAAGATGTGCAGGACATGTCTCTAAGGCTCTCAATCGATGGGGATAAAGCTTCACTAAATGAATCATTTGATACTGCTGCAGCCACTGGTGGTCCTGAGATGCAAGACCAAGTGAAACGTGTCCTTAGCAAAATTAAAAAACCGGATTCAGCTCAAAATGATGCTAAGAATAAGCCCCTTGACAATGTTTCAGGAAAATATCCTCTATTGAGGAGAAGACGTAGATTGATTGTTATAGCGCTTGATTGCTATGACAATAAAGGAGATCCAGAGAAGAAGATGATCCAGATTGTACAAAAAATTATTAAAGCTGTTCAACTAGACCCTCAAACTGCTAGAGTTTCAGGATTTGCTTTATCAACAGCTATGCCAATGCTGGAAACAATAGAGTTCCTTACATCAGGCAATATTAATGTAAATGAATTTGATGCTTTAATTTGCAGTAGTGGGAGTGAAGTTTACTACCCTGGTATTCAATCAGAAGATGGAAAGCTTTCACCTGATCCAGATTATGCAGCACATATTGATTATCGTTGGGCTTGTGAAGGTCTAAAGAAAACCATTTGGAAACTTATGAATACAGTTGAAGGCGAAGAAGCTTCCAAAAAACCTTCCAGTCCAATTGAGGAAGATTCAAAATCCAGTAATGCCCATTGCATCTCATATAAAATAAAGGAACTTAGCAAGGTACATGTATTTAATACTAGCATGTTTGCAGGAGCTATGGCACTTGGAATTTATTTATCTAAAAAGAAACATTGAAAATTGAAATGCTCCTTTCGCTTTTGCAGGCAAAGAAAGTTGATGACTTGAGGCAGAAGCTTAGGTTGAGAGGTCTACGTTGTCATCCTATGTACTGCAGGGCCTCAACTAGAATGCATGTTATTCCACTTCTGGCATCTAGAGCTCAGGCACTCAGGTAACTGTTCCTGATGAACAGCATAGGGCATCACCAGTGCTCAAACTCAAGACCATAATAAAATTGACCATCAATTTTATGTTACTTCATAGAATTAGCTTAATATAATAGTGTTGTCCTCTTCTGCGAAACTGTCCTTTTCTTAATAATGGAATTAGCTTAATCTTCTCTTGCCGATCTTAGGTATCTCTTTGTCCGTTGGAGATTGAATGTCGCAAACATGTATGTCTTTCTTGGAGAAACTGGGGACACTGATTATGAGGAATTGATTTCTGGAACTCACAAGACCATAATCGTGAACGGAGTGGTTTCCAAAGGTTCAGAAGATGTGCTTAGGAGTCCGGGAAGCTACCATAGAGATGATGTCGTACCAAATGAAAGCCCTCTGGTCACAAACATTAGTGAAACTACAGAGGAAAAGATTGCTAATGCTTTGAAGCAAGTCTCTAAAGCTGGGGCAATGTGAGGTCCTAGGGGAATAGGTACACATTTTCTTCTTACATTCACCTTTTAAGAGCACTAAATGGAAAAGGAATGATCTGTTTCTTTACAAACTGTAGCAACTCTGGGGCTTCATTAAGTGCAACGTGATGTAAGATAGACATTGAAAACACATGTCCCTCCCTGTTACTGAAGAGGTAGAAAAGGGAAAGACAATGTCTGATGATGCTTAGCTGCTATGATGGATGAAGTTTATCTGAAGATTCATATTTGTGGATATTGTTGGAAAGAAATCCTTTCAAAACACATAATAGTGGATCTGCCATGGCTTGCATTTTAGGCAGTCATTGATACTGTTGATAGCTAATTAGTTTTTTTCAAAGGAAAAAAAAAAAAATATATATATATATATATAATCTTCATTCTCTTCAATATTATGTTCCTTTCTGAACCTCCAAGTCATATGCCTCTATTTAAATCTCATAAAATGAAATATCAATTTAGCTAAACTTCATTATATCATGACCTATCCTTGATGGATAAAATATATCAGAAATTTGAAACTAATGCGAACTCGTGAGTGAAAAAAAATTGAGTCCAAATAAGGTACCCCTATTACTAGATATAAAACGACAACAAACAAAAAGGTGATCCTATTGCACAAAAATAAAACTATAGAGAACTGACCAACCTAAAGCATACAAAAAATAAGAGAAGGGGAAATTGATTGAATGTGAAGTGAATGACCTGACAAAAATGTGAATTTCCCATACTCTTAATGTATGACCTGACACTAACAATAATAGTAATAAAAAAGAAAAGAGAATGTGTTTTAAATTCTTTCTAAAATCTCCACTTCTTTTGAGTGTGGGAGGCTTGTTGTTGCACCACCAAAACAGACGCACTGCCTCCATAATCTGAGGAAGCAAGGAAATCACCAATGCCACCTAATTCAGAAAACTCACTCCAACTAGTAATCCCACTTGTTTGAGGTGTATCAACCCCATGTCTTCTCCCTACTATAAAAAGATCATGTCCGTGTGCTACAGCACGAAGGAAAGAAGTTGTATCGGTTCCATCATTTGAAGGAATCTCTCTGTAAGTAACATTATTCAGACAAGGGTATTCTTGCCTTACACTTTTCAGCACTTGTTTATCAAGTATGTTTTCCAAGTTGGATGTTCCTGCTCTGTTCTCAGCAATAAGATGGTAAACAACTAGATTGATCATAGGATCCCTAGTTGCTCTTTTGGCTAAGCTCAAAGCCTCTCTATCATCATCCCCACCTAAAAACACCATGGCTAACCTTCTTGATGATCGCTTCTTAAGGGAAGCGCGGCTCACGAGGATCCCTACCGAGCATGGAGCTCTTTCCAGGACCTTCAAGTTGATTGACCTTATGTTTTTGTCATTATACTCAATATTACCATCAAGTGACCATCTTTGATGGAAAGGAAGAATTATCATGGATGCCAACTTGTCCAATGCCAGATTACAGACATCTTCATGCATGAAGCTAGGTGGAGACATTGCTGTGTAAACGTTTATTGATGCATCTGGATTTTCATTTTCATAAAGATCAAAAGCTCGAATGACACCATCTGAGCAGGATCTGTATGCACCAGGGGCTCCCATTTGACGATGTGAGATGAAAATTGGTACTGCCCTCCCAATCAGTTCAATTAGATGCAATGCATCCACAGTGATAGGATTGTCTTCCGTTGGATAACATACATCAAGGAAATCAGTGATACAAGATATGTGGGATTGTTTGTGAATGCACACAACCAACTTCAGCTCTGATGTTTCTTTCAGATTCATAATGTTCCTTTGATGATAGCTAACGTATTTTCTTGAAGGATCATACACGTGTTTTAGAGTCATTTGCACTACGCTTGATATGACCATTGTCGATAGCATCAGGATTGCATAGGTCTGGCCTGTTATATTCTGCGCAACAAGTTTATGAAAAGACGTTAGTCAACTGTTCCAACAAGTTATTAAGAGTAAATGAATAATTTGGTCTCTGTAAGGTGTTATATATCTCAATTTCGTCCTAGAAAGATTAAAAAATATATATATCATACTTGGTCCCTAAAAGAAACAATTGGTATTAAAAAATCATATTTGAACTAATATATTAACAGAAGGATTAAATTGATTATAAGTGCATCTTTCTTTCAGGGAATAAATTGAGATATCTGACATCTTTCAAAGACTAAATCATTAATTTGCTCTTAAATTAAAGTACATTGCATTATAAGAGGCTATGATGTTATATGTGGTTAGGTTACCTTTTCATCATATAAACCATTGTACAAGCACACTTCCACTGCTCCTTGGTAGTTCAAGATGAGGGCAAGACAAAAAGCATCAGTGAAGGGCATCTTGCAACACACACAAACCAAAAAACGGACGGCAATTTTGACAATATGAGTGAGAATGATGAAAGCAACAGAGACTGAAATTAGACTTGCTGAATACTCCAAGGAAAAATCAACCCTCATGACACATGTAGTCACAAAGATTGGCAACAAGAACCATAAGCCAAAGAGTTGAATCTTCTTTACCAAGGCAGTTCCTAGTGGAGGCCCATCTGGGACAGACATTCCCAATATGATAGGTCCTACGATGAATTGCTGCTTCAATTTCACAGAAACCCAACCTAAACCTAAGGCCACTGCTAGGATGAAAAATATGTAAGAATCCTTCACAGGTCTTCCTTCTGGAGTACGTTTAATCATCCAATTCATAGTTGGTCTGCTTACTAATGGTATGAGAATAACAAAGGCACAAAATATTGCCAGGCTAGCCCAATTCAGTTTATTGTCAACAGTATCGCCTAAAGCCGCTAGAATACTCGAAACAGATAAGCTCGTCGTGTCACTCACCAAGGCTGCAGATAATGCTAGTCTTCCCAATTCAGAGTTTATGATTTTAAGCTCAATGAGGAAGCAAGCAACCACAGCAAATGAAGTTATACTGTGTGATGCCACCAGAACATTAAGGTCCTTTTGAATTGGTCCTATAGAATTCTTTAAGGATTCAGAGACATAGGACACACATATAAGGCCAATCATTAAAGGTATAGCCAAACCCATTAAGGCAATGCTCCAAACTCTGTTCCCTGTTCTTGCTATCATTGTAAGATCCATCTGTACGGATGTTAAGAACATCAATGATGCATATCCTAGTGATGACACTGCTGCAAGTGTGTCCTGACTTCCGTATGGAAACAACAGCTTCTTGTAATGAATCAAATTCAATGATTCTATCTCAAGTGTAGGGCCTAGAATTAGGCCAGCCTGCAATAATGGACAAGACATATATAGTTTGTCATTTAATTAAGCTTTCAATGGCCGCAATTAGACAATTATATATAGAGTGAATAAATTTTTTAGTCTATTGAAAGATGATAAACTTCTCAATTTAATCCTTTTGCTAAGATATTAATTTTAGTATTATTTTCTAACATCAACTGTTACGTACAATATCAACTAAATTTAGAACTATATGAAATTTTTCGTCAAAATTTTAGGTAGTATCTTTAACAAAAGGATCAAATTGAACATAATTACGTCTTTCGATGATCAAATCTTACAATTTTATATTTCAGAGAATAAATTCAGAAATTTACCATGACGTTCACTCACCATCATTTGTGAAACTAAGATAGGAAAACCCAGGTGCTTGAAGAATCGATGGAAGATATATGTGAGAGAAAAAATGACAAGAACCTGCAACTGAAAAACGGTTAACGAAGACCTCATTGGGGTCCTTCCAAAACCATTATCTGAACTTCCCCATATGCCATCTGAAACAATACGAGGGGGAGTTTCAAAGCAAACTTCATATATTTCATCACCATTGGATGATGCATTTACCATCCTAAGTATGTTAAATAATGTATCACTCGCATTCATCTTGTTGACACAATGTCAAATTCCGACAACAAGAAGAGAGAGAGAAACGAAATAAGAAATATAATGGCTATAGATATTAAAAGCAATATGTATGGTAAAGCATACAATACAAGATCAAAGAAGCTTATAAATGTCAAAGTATGTTTTTGTTGTCACACTTGGGTGTGGGCATGAAGGAGTTTGCGGCCACAACATGCCCCTTCCAAATGTGACATACAAGGTATAACGACTTATTGACTAATTTGATTATTATTTAGTTTTAGAAAAACACGAGACAACTCAATGTCAATATATGTTTTTTTTAAGTAATTATGAACTCATGATTATCCCATCTATTTTACTAAATTTATCAAATTTGATATTTTAAAAATTTTTAACATAGCTGTATATATATTGCTTGTCAGTTAAATTTTTTTTTTTTTTTTGATGTAGTGTAAACTATTATTAGATCGATGTGAAGGCTTTGGTCATTTGATACCGCCAATATAGATTTCCGTTTATTCTAACATTAATGACTATTTTTTTTTCTTAGGCTTTTTCTATTATTAACATTTAAACTAAAAAATTGACATTTGAAAAACAAAATGGTAAAGAAGAATTTCTTTTGACAAAAGTCAGTTAACTAAATATATAGTTGTGATTTGTGAATAAATCATTAATAATTTTCAAAATAACAAATTTAAATACTAAAATGTTATTGTTGTTGTAGGAAATAGGAATAGAAGAAACGTGTGTATTATCCAAAAACGAGGGGAAGTATTGGGTATTGACCATCTTTGACAAAGCAAAGCATGCAAGGATTCTTAATTTTTTTTTAGTTTCTACGTTTTACAGGGTAAAAATAAAAGGTATGAAGAATCAATGAATCTGTTGAATGAAGGAGAAAATATTCAAGGGATAGCCAAGTGCTCGAAAGCACGCAATTTTATTGGAAGAATCCATAACTTACTGATCGTCATATCTTAATCCTAGACACCTTTTTTTTTTCTAATCATTATCTGTTTATTGATTATATGGCTTTTTTTTTTCCTCTCAAATCTGTATGATTTTATTGGCCAAAAAAAAAATCTGTATGATTTTAGTTTTTGGAGTTTCCTGGATTCCATCATGATCTGAACAAAGTTGCTCAAACATGGGCTCAAAATGAGAGACAGAGTTATCATTTCCCTTGCTCTTCGTTTTTCCTCTTCATATATCCCAGTAAAACTTTACAAATACAATCCTGCACAGGTGTTTGAAATATAACGACATAAACCTCAATTTTCAGGGAATGTGCACTTTAGAAGCAAGTTGGAGAAGATCTGCAAGCGAGGATTCGATATTTCTAGAGCATCACATAAATTGCTTCAGAAACTCTGTAGCTACCAGCCTCCCTCGTGTGTTTACTGACATTTTAAGTTCGCTTATCTCTTTATCAATATCCTGCAACTTAGAAAGCGTTAGTTTAATAAACTGTCCGCAAAATAAAATAACAAGGAAATGTTTTGCTATTGACATTTTCCTGAATAAAAGAACCCAAACAAATGATAGCAGTAAATTTGTATATAATTCCTATATCTTTGCTTTAATTTCACTATTAAAAACAAGACAAAAGAATATAAAGCAAACTTTTTAAAACCTTGTGTTCTATTATAATTGGATCCGCACTTTGCTATTGACCTCTTGCTCTCAATCATTTGATTAATAAAATGTTCATGGCAGTATGAAAGGCAAGCTTCCATAAAAGTTCACTTTGGCAATCACAAGTGTATGTAACTAAAGAGTACTTGAGAGAGAATTATAATCATTTAATGATATGTCCCCTTGCTAAACAAGATGTCTGGTGATACGCCAAACATCAGGGGTTTTGGTTATAATCATTTAACGAGTTTAGGCCCTAAGATAAAATTTAAGTTACACTGTTACATTATCTAGATGATTTTTGCATATAAGGCAGTTTCCCTATCAGTCCCTGCTTACAGAGGTCAACAAAAGATACTTGATGGATCTATACTTTATGAGATGTCACTTTCCATTCTTAAGTTGGTCCTTGACTCCTTGTCTGTACCAATTAGACTAGAGTGGAGATATATGAACCTCATGCTATTATTATCTAAATGACAGAGTCCCATCCCAATAATCACATTTCTATATATTGCATTCAGTTAATGCTTATGAACAACTTCAAAGCTTTTGGAAACTCATCTTAGTGCATAGACATTGACACAATAACACAGTAATAAGTCACTAAATAAAATGCAAATCCAGTTATGGGGTTTAATAAACTCTTGCCTCCATAAATTGCACTATAAAATCTATGAGCTTGTGTTTCTGCATCTCCTCGCAGTGGTAATTTGTTATAAGGAAGCTGATGTCATATCCCTGCGAAGGCAATCAACAAAAAGAAGTCCTCAAGATGTCATTAAATAAATTACATTTATAGAAAAAATTCTTGTCTTCTACCCCTTTCATAAAAAATATAAGACTTGCTAACGACGTTCATAGAGTAAAATTCATCTGCATTGCTACTACTTGTACTAAATAACAGTTGCTCTACATCAGGATCATAACATTGTCTGAGAGTAATTAACCCTACTACCCAGGATTTAGAAAAATGCTTGCAATGTACTCAAGTTTAGATTAATCTTCATTGTTGTCAGCATCAATATCTTATCCTCATTCTTTGTGAGTTTCTCTCTTTCTAATTTTTTTTCCACTCAAGGAAAATAATAAACAATTCACAATATCTATGCAGCAACCTTGACAAAGATTATTATAATTTAAAACATATAATCCTAATATAACTAATTGCTTTTCCTGCCATGAGTGTTTTACCCAACCTTTCTACTTGATTCCTGATCTCAACTACATGTTCATCATCAATAATACATGGTAATTTTATTCAGGAAAATAATTGCCAGGTGCCGTAAGAATAAGCCCATTTCAAATTGATTAATAATAGATACGAACCTGTACTGGCTTTCTCCTCAATACTTGGAAAGCCTCTGCTCTCATCGACAAAAATCGAAGAAACTTCTTAGTCAGTATGTTTTCAAGTTCATCAGCCTGCTTTACCTACACAATATGAAGGGAATTTGGAGTAGGGAATTGGGTGAAAATTGCAATGAATGTTAGAATATATCATGTGACGCCAAAAAACGTAATATCATTCCAAGATTGCAAGCTATGGTGAAAAAGAATTAACTGCCTTCTGGAGTGTCACAAGCTGGTCAAACTATAAGAAATTTCCAATTTGAAACTAACACTGATCAAACTCAACTCAAGATGCTCAAGTTTCAGGTTAAACAGAAGAAAGTTGATGGCCACACAATGTGAGCTCATCTTGATAGGTTTGAATAATAAAATTCTACAGCGTCATCAAATTAGTTCTACAAAGTTTACTGCAGCTCCTTGAAAGTAATTTAGACTTATAACATTTGGTCTTATTATCATCTTCATTTACATGCCAATCAGTCTGAGTTAATGGGATCGTTATATGAGCCTAATTCAAATTGGTCTCAACTCTCACATTTTGGCTAGACAGTGGCTTGGATAACGCTTATTAAAAATTCTATTTATCAAAGTTTCTCAACTCATTCCAGACATCTCAACTATTATTTGCTGCCATTACTTACACTAACTACACCAGGCAGAAACACCAATAGAAATCAATTCAAATGGATAGGTAAAATTACCTTGAGACTTATTCGCAATGAATTAATAGATGTTTCTATTAAGCATTTTTCAGCCTCATTTCGACAAATCAAAACCTGTAACAATTGTAGTCATTCTTTATGCAGCAACAATGCAATATATATATATATATATACACTATATTAGCAAACAACAATTAAAAAGGTTATAGAATAAAGGACAATATGTTAAAATTTGGTAACTGATAAGCACCTATAAGAGGCAGCTTAATCCAGAAATCACATAGCCATTGCCTTATATGTTGAGGCTGAACTTAACCGTTAAGATATAAGAATATAAGAACCGATACCATGGATCCTACTTTCTTGTGTGGCATAGAACATATTCTCATGATCCTTGTCTTCAATCCATTTAACAAAAAGGTAGATAAAGCTTGCACGTAAAAGCTCCCTACTTATCAAAAAGCCAGATTCAAAAGACTAATGAATTTGATAAATTGAAGAGTTTGTAACATTGAAGAAACAAAAGCCGGTCATTGGTTTCTTAATTCTTAACATAACAGACCTGAACCTGTAGAACCTCAACCTGAGGTTAAAACATCTATAAACAGTTTCCACTCAGACGATCCTGCACCCTGACTTCTCACTTCATCAAACCATAGTACTATGCACAAAACAACAAAAGCATCTACTAGAATCTGAGCTCTTAACCAACCAGACAGAACTATATAAGGGAACTTCGACTAAGTTAACATCCAATGAGAAAACATTTAGACAACAAAAACATTTCCAAAAGAGTAATTAATTAAATAAGCCAGGTGATTAATTTACTGGACCAGAGTTTAGAGGTTTGGAATTCTGAATCATATGAATTAGCACTAGTGAATTTTGGAAAATATTGAGGTGGGGAAGAGGAAACAAACAAACTACTTTAATATTGATTTGAAATAAGAAGGATCTTACTGGATTTAGCAAGAGCTCAGGGCTAGTCCTGCACATAGATGAAGAATGAATTACAAACTTCATGGAGAAAGATAATGCTTTACTGGCTGTGCCAGAACATCATGCATTGATTAGTCATGCTAAGGAACTATATGTGTAGAATCAGAAATACCCAAAACGAAACATGTGATTGTTGTAATCCCTTTAATGTCTCATGACTAAGGAGTGAGAATTAGTTAAAATCAACATTACTGTTTATGTTAGTCCCCACCCCCCCAAAATAAAAAAAAAGCTCCAGGAAGCTAAGCCAAAAGTAAAGATTATATTGCAATGAGCGGGAGCATACTTTAGTTCAACCTCTGGCTTGTTATGCCTTTCAACCTCCTGACAAGGAAAGTTCTGCAACCAGTATAAAGACATCAAAACCTTGTTATAAGATCCGTCAGACCCTATTATATCATTTAAAATTGGCTTTACTGGGGTTAAAGTAATAATTCAAAGATATTATTTGAACCGCAAGAATCTGCAAACAGAGTCATAATATAAGAATCAACGATACTTACATTGGTCTAAATTCTAAAAGCAATAACCAGCACTTAACTTTACCCGTTTGAGACAAAACCCAAATAAATATTTTGAATCTTGTGTTACTACAAATGCACAATTTCCTCGACGATCCATACCTGCAAGCACATTGCAGCCTCGAGTGTGTTCCGTATGCAGGTCAAGTATAACCGTAATGTGGTAGCCTGAAATTTTGCCCGTGCACAATATAAAGAATCAAGAACTAGCAGTGAACAAGCTAGAATTCAGAGAACGAAAGGGCCATACCATGTGTGAGAAGACGAGATTCAATCAGCTAAAGCGTCTGCAATCTTAGATGCGTCAATAAATAAAATAAAATCCTCAAGGTTCGCTGCTAACAAAGATAGCGTTTACTGTAACAGGATAACGAATCCGAATTCAGAAAATAAGCAGGATTACACCATTTGTGAGAAGAGGATTTAATCAGCTATAGTGTCTGCGATATTAGTTGTGTCAATAAATGAAGCTATCAGCAAGGGTCATGGTAGTTTTTGGTCGTAGATTGCAAGCGAGGTTTTGGAAAAGCAAGTTGTTAAAAGTAATTAATAATAAAGAAAAATGATTAGCAAAAATCCGACCTGCCGGATTCGAACCAGCGACCTAAGGATTAGCTGATGGATTGCTCCTACTACAGTCCTCCGCTCTACCAACTGAGCTAAGGTCGGTTTGATAGCCTAATTCGATTCGTAATATAATTTATTGTAATTATGATATCAGGAGTTTGGATCAAATAATATAAAATGGGGAGGTTGCCGAAAGGCATAAACCAAAGTCTAATTACCTGATTACAATGACCCATTGACATTCATTATGAGGAGTTTGGATTAAATAATATAAAATGGGGAAAGTAATTTTTAGATATAATTATTATAAAATTTGTTTATTTTAAAGATCAATTACTTTTAAAAAGTTAATTTTCTCTCTCAATTTATTTCATCTAAACAAAATAGTTTGAGCTTATTTGTATTAGTTGAATGCAACTAATATTTGGCATATATGATAAGTTATATAAATCCAGTTAAGAATTAAATACAGCATTACTCATTAGTGAAAATGGATTAAGATCTAATAAGTAATAACTTCAACATAATCTTTTCATCCTTCGTTCACACAAATGAACACAAATACTTTGAGGCTCCAACGAAACACAAATACCGGGCGAAATATGCTCTAATTTTATATTTATCCTAATTTCCAGAAATTGTTATAAAAGACTTATATAAAGAAACAAAGCTAAAGACTGACGGATAAATTTGACAACTCGAAAATCTTTAAAAGCTACAAAGTAGTCTTAATAAAAAGACAACCATCATTCATTTCCGGTGGGAGAAGTGAGTAGCGGCGTCCTACAGAAAATATTACATGACCCGGGAAAAATAAGACTCAATGGATACCAGTTGCTAAACTGAACCAAGATTTACATAGTAATTTACAATCATTAAACTTGTAAACACTACATTGGAGATTCAAAAGTGAAGCAAAAATAAGTGGTTCAAACCATTGCAGTTACACTGACTGTACACGCAACTTATTGGCAACATAGAGCAAATGGCTAATGTTTGTGGAGGGGTAATGTTGCAGCAACTTGAGATTGGAAGTGAAATCACCCGCTAGGAGGCGTCTCCGAACAAGAATTAGCATTGCACAGCATATCCGTAACAGAGTCTCCTATAAAGTACAGAGTTAGTTTTTCTGAATTTTTCTTTCCATTAAATAAACGAACTACAAAGTACTTTAAAGCAAAGAAAACAAGACACAGATTATCCATGCTCATCCACCCTATACTAACATCACCACTGATCATTGTCAAGGTAGATTGGAAGGTAACAGTACCTGCGGACCTTCTGGATCACTCAAAAGAGTATCCCAAATGTGAAGGCTGTCAGCAAAATTGAATTCCTGAGTCAATAGAAGAGTTATCCACCTAAACGCGTAGAATTGAGGATTGACCTGCCAAGTGATTAACAGAATAAATAAATAAATAAATAAATAAGGCTTCTCTGTTAAACAGATCCGCAGCCAAAGAGAAAGACAACAACTACTAGAACAAAGAAGCATGGTAGAGGAACATCTCAAGTCCATATTTTAGTCATTGACAAATTTACTGTGTATATTCACTCTCAACTCTTTTCCTCTCTCAAATTGTGAATAAGACTCTATTGTATTAGTGCTTTCTAACAATAAATTATGTCTGGTCTAGTGAAAGCTATGAGGTGAGAAGATTATGCTACTGCACATTTGTAATCAAACATATGGCAGTGAGGTATATCACAACGGGGTCATTACAGCTGGTGAGATGTGCTCAAAGCATTTTCTGCTACTTGTTTCTGAAAGACATTTTAATCCTTTACAAACCATTTACAATAACCAACCATATGTTCTTAATTAACAATGTAAAAGGACCCCTTACAGTAAATTCAATGCTTAGAGCTGAGGATGTCCTAGTAATTTCTATGCTTAATTGGGCCTTGCTTAGAATTGGAGAAAAAATAATTCAATTACAACCCAGACTACTCCTAGAAAAATTCTGAAGAATGCAAAAACAGTAGATATTGCATCATGTACAATTAATTAACCAACACAACCCAGCATTAATTAGAAGTTACTCAACCATGAGCATTACATAACAATAACGCATTGCCCAAACAATCAAAGAGTTGCTTAAACCAACAATTACTGATTTTGACCAAGACAAAAAGTGCAGAAAAACATAATCGGGCAACAAAAGTAATATTTGAAATTCTCTTACTTTAGTTGTGACCTCAAGATGGCGCCACAGCTCCTCATCCTGTTCTCTCAAAAGCTGTGACAATCGAGCAATAGTGGAACGAATTCCCACAACACTATTGTCAAGTTGTTGACAAAAATTATCTCGGAACCCACTTAATAGCTCAACAAAACAAAAAAATGTGTCTGCTTCAGCAAAGGCCTGCGTGTGTTGGAATTGGCGACTGTTAGTATAATTGATCAGTAAGAAAATCAAAGATCAGTCATGTCATATCTTTGCAATTTTGAACAATCTAAAAATGGATAAGGCAGGAATAAACAGAATAAATTTGTAAAATGATGTACCGACAAAAAAAAAAACTAATCACTTACTAGATGTTATGATTTAAAGAATCTACTAAGATGGCTTGAAAAAAAGAACAGAGATATAACTACTATCTCATGGTAGAAGCATAAAAAAACTAATCACTTACTAGATGTTATGATTTAAAGAATCTACTAAGATGGCTTGAAAAAAAGAACAGAGATATAACTACTATCTCATGGTAGAAGCATAAAAGATGCAAATAGAAGATCTAGAAAGAATATAAGGCAGATGGAACGATCAAAGAAGATTCAGAGAAATACAGATTATATCATTATAACAGATTAGTGAAAATGAATTCTTCAAGGGCTCACTGAATGACGAAGGGAATGAATAGGAAAAAGAAAATTCCAGTCTCAACTTTTAACAAGTATATAACTAATCTACAATAACGCTCAAGTATAAGTCTTCATCTTCACAGTATGCAGCATTTAGCTACCAATCTACAATTGATTCACCATTCATGGCACTCGAGAACATAATTACTCAATATAACAGCTAAACATCATAGTCATGTACAAGGGGGAGGGGGAGGGGGGGCATTAGAGAGTTTTATGCATTTTATGAGCCAACAAATACAGTGTAAACATGCCTTCTGTTCAAATTAAAACAAAAGAGAAGAGTAGGAGAAAAGACAAAGATTGATATACTCACTGCATTTTCCTCATCAGGATCATTTTTAAACACATAGAATAGAGGGGCCAATATCTCATTCATCCCTTGAACATATCTTACACCTGGATTTAACTTTGCAAAAATAATTAATATGTTCTTCAAAGCCTCCTGCAAATGCCCCAAAAAAAAAGAAAATTGATAAAACCAAAGATTTGTGCCAAATAAAAAAAGAGAAGTCTCTAATGCGAAGTTTCTGTTAATTTCAAGAGATATGAAAGGCAAACCTGATTTGATTTTGCAAATTGAGAATCGCCGGAAAAAAAGTTCATATCTGGATGAGTTCGTTTTACATCTCTATCAATCTGATCTATTATCTCAGTGTCCTACAAGTTGACAAATCTAAAGTTTAATATCACGATACGAGGTTTATATATCAACCTTCGCACAGCAGAGCATCACTCAGAGTTGTTATGATGTAAAGAATATTAATGTTGATAATAGATCAAACTTCTCATGGCATCGCCATAAACTACTCAAAAGCTCAATGGACATAAAATCGGTGTAATAAAACTAAATTAGAAGCACTGCCGCAACTGGTAGTTTGATAAGTTTGCTCAACATAAATAGCTAAATATATTAAGCAGACATGCCATTATCGGTGCAGGGAATTCAAGCAAATATATACACAAAAAGAATTTAATATTAGAAACTGATACAGGCCACAATAGACAATACAGTAATTATCACTAGCCAGTAGCACATCGCTGATGCACTCCTTTTTTTTTTCTGCAAACCAGAAGGTTCAAATTTAAAGGGTAAGGTTATCAGACAAGTTTGATGAAATGGAAGCAGCATAGTTCATCCAGAGACATAAATTACAGTACAAGTATCTCAAAATAAATACAGTATATTTGGTTATAATCTTGTTAGCTAATAATGTCTAATGATTTTTCCTCCAAATGAGTTTTTACTAGAGCACTAGCATGGTACCTGGAAGAACTGATTCCATACGCTAGTCTTCCCAAGACTCAAAGGATGCTCCCCATGAGTGATTTCAGACCTAGAAAGCAAGCCTCGACTCCCACATTTCGTATCAGAAGTGTCACATGAATTGTTGTACATCTTCCTTGTAATTTCTGACTAACTAGCCACATACACATTCAGAGAGCCATATAGATGAAGCAAATAACACATTTATATTTTAAAGTTAATAATACAACCAGGACTTTCTATTTCACTATGGTTATTTGCATTTGAAGTCTTGAGTACAAAGACTCATACCCTCCACAATGCAACAGAAACAGAAGAAACTAAGTAAATTCAGATCGAAGTCCAAAAATTATGATGACAGGGTTATTTTAAATAATCTGTCTTCTTTTATCCATACTTTATCGACAGAATCAATAGGGGACAACAACAACAAAAAGACTTAATAAATTGTAAAACTTAAGTTGAATCACTAACGTTTTTCAATAATTAACACTAGTACACTGCCATAACTGGGACAACTTGAATCCCCTTAAGGAGGGTTCCTATTTCTTTAAAATAAAAAAAAAAATTAACTATTATCAAGATACCAACAATGAGATGGATTATGACATTGATTGCCAAAGCAAAATACAGAAAAACACCCATACATGTAATTGAGACAGAAGTTCCAGTTTTTCTTTAAGTTCATTAATGTCAATTTCATTTTTCTAACTTATAGTTATTGCCTAAGAACCATTTATAAAATCTTATAAGTGAATTCAAAAAAGATTATTTGAAAGCACTTTTTAACTTACAGGATTCATCAGAATCTCCTCTTTGAAATGTTTATATTGAGATCTCTTCTTCGCTAGTTCAGATGACCAAAGCCCACGATCCAGTGGGAGATATCCAAGCAAAAGCTGCAAATGTCAATAAGCATAAATTTCAGGAGATCTATTCAAGTTCACTTGTTAGCTCATTCTTTTCATAACTAAGCTGCAAATGTCAATAAGCATAAATTGCAAGAGATTTATTTAATTTCACTTCTTAGCTCTGGATCTTCATCAATATGGAAAACTCTAGACCAACCTAAAAGCATCCAAACCAAACCCTCAGAAGGACTTCAAGGTATAATTGCAACACAGATTATTTCTGAAAATTTTTACCACCACACAGCTTGGTTTAACAAGATTATCACTTATAATACGAAAACAAGATATAAACCATTGGAGAAGACAAATTACCTTCCATACGGTAGAACGAATCCCAACACAATCAGGTATACCCTGACATGCAATTCTCCGCAGCTCCCTTATATCTATCACCTTTCTTGATAACTAAAGAGTATAGGGGGAAAAAAAATAAATCACAAGCTGAGCAATCAGAAGCTGATTTTGACATCAAAGAAAAAGTAGAAAGTAAACCTCAGACAAAAGTTGAGCCTGGCGAGAGATGTCGTCCGTAGAAGGAGGAGGGGAAGAAGTGGCATTGTGATCGTTGGAGACGACGTGATTAACACGTGAATCTTCGATTCTATGGGGTTGTGGTGGATCTTCTCTGGTAGGAGGTGTAGGAGGAGAAGGCGCCAGTATGGGTGGGTCCACGGCGGAGCGGCCTCGGTCTTCATCGGCGAAGGTGGTGGTGGTGGTGGTGGTGGGTGTGGCGGCGGAGGAACGAGGATCATGGTGGTCATCGGAGGAAGGAGGGGAAGACCAAAGAGAATTATTGAGCCAGTCGGGGACCCGCTTCTTCACCATTTTGAGTACACAGATTTATTAAGAATCTATGATATGATGATTTATGATTCTAGGCTAGGGTTTTCGAGATTTCAAGTTTCTATAAGCAGTGGATTAAGGAACGAGGGTGAGAAGATGAGAAATTGTTAGCATCACACACAGATAGCATGTTTGGCCAAAATAAAATACATACACATGGCATTACTGCATTACCCTCTGACTACCTTCCACTCTCCGTGCCCTTCAAGCTTTTCTTCTCACTTTTCATTTTTCTATTTCTCCCATTAATTTAAAATCAACCCATTTTTATTTGCTTAAAATTAATTCGCTTAAACAAAATGGGGTTCCAATTTCGCCTTGTATGCAACAATCAATTAAACTTCTAAATGAAGCACCACCGATTCACAAAGAATTAGTCTTTAGCTTGTTTTTTTTTTTTTTGATGATATAGTCTTTAGCTTGTTGGATATGGGATACCTTGCAAAACCAAATAAAATTAATTCATTTTCTACACTGTCCTAAATCATAAAAATTAAACTTTGATTTGTTAGCCAAAAAAATAAATCGTTGTCTTAGTTGTCTTGTTCTATTGCTGTCAATTATGTAATGAAATATTTATTTTTTTTATGATAATGACGAATGTTAAGTAGGAATAAGAATTAAATTATTAACATAAACGTACATACTTTTTTTCTTTTTGGTGAACAATATCAACAAATGTTGATGTATTTTTATCCATGCAAGTGTCATTATAGTACCAGTAGGCAGAGGCGTTGTTAACTGGATTAAAATATATTCTTAAGCCATATTAGATAAAAAAAAATGATGCCTTGAGGCATGTTTTAAGATTAAGGCCTTTATGCAATAAATTACTGTTCCCGGTAAGATCAATGGGCATTTTTTTTAGAAGAGTAATTAAAATGTGACAAAAGAAGAGATGGTCTAGCTAATTAAATGTCTGAGTAATTTGACAATAAGAAAAGCCCGTAAATCAGAGGTGCGATAGAGAGTATCATACAATATAGTAATTACTTAACCAAATCAAAACTAATGAATTCATAATTACACTATCAACAGATCTCATTCATCTCAGCACTCAGCAGCCGTTACAACCGCCTCCATCTTGGTCTCTCATGGCGTCAATTTCATCACCGTCTTCCATATTCAGCTGACACATTTCATATAGTTGTGGAGTCAGGGGTATCCATTCATTCATTAGTTCATACATATACTAATGGTAGTATCTGCAGCTTAGGATTTTATTTATTAAACAGTCCAAAATAAGATACTAATTAATAATGCATCGAGATAGTAAAATGATACCATACCATATATGAGGATGTGAGAACTAAAGAAATGCCAAATGAGAAACACAGGGGTCAAACCAATTATATAGCCATATAATTATTAATTATCCATGTTATTATGTCCATCCATATATTCTTTCCTTGTTTCTCATCAACAGTTCACTACTAGCTTCTAGCTGCTTCTCTCACCAATTTTAGCTAGCTTTAATATTCAATATTATTATTCTGCTTTTGATCCTTGGCATTTGATTGCATTGCAAATTAAAGTCTGAAATTTCCATATTTCATCACTTTAAAATGAACCAAGAACTTGTATACATTAAAAGAAAGAAACTTACTTGGTGTGGTGTATGTCTGGACCCATTAATGCGCTTGCCGTTATACAGAAACCGCATCGACGAATAGTTCACTTCCTTTCGCTCACAAAAAACTAGGAAAAGTTTGATCAACTTGGTATCACGCCTCATCTTGAAGGAAAGCTTGTGGCCATCCTACAAACAAATTAAATGAACAGCAAGGAAGAAAAAGAGTTAAGCATTGATACATTAAACAACAAAAGTGGAAGGAAAATGTAAGACGAAAAAATAGGGAGAGCGAAAAAGTGGATGATTGAAGTGAGGTTAAAGAGAGAGGAAGAGATATATATGAAGCAGAAGACATCACAGAAGTTAAAAGAAGCGAGTATTAGACCTGTGAGTTGACTTGAAGGTGGATGGTTGGCGTTTCATCCTCCATGGCTAGGGATAATGTAGAAGCTGCAAATAGAAGGTAAAGGCACGATCGAGAAAGCTAAGAGAGGATGATAATATATTTATTATTTATTATTTATTATATAGTCATCTCGTGGATCTGTGAATTCAAAGGTGATGATTATATATAGTAATGGGTTTGGTGTGACGGAGTAGTAGGTACTGATGGAGTACTGACATAACGCCGAAGCATTGGCTGGGGCTTTGGCTTTGGTCTTTTTCACTTGGATTACCAAATCACCAGACGTGACTCGTGACTGACGTGCCCCTTTTCTTCAATATTTCAATTACAGAGACAAGAGCTATATTTAATTACGTGAGGTTCAAATTTTCATTAATTTATTAATCCCTTTCTATGTAGTCATGAATGAAGAAAATTAAAGCTCAATGTCAAGGTACTTCAAGTTTTTCATTCTTTTTCAACCTTCCTTGTGTATGACATTGATAGACATGAAAATAAAAGAAGTAAACAAAGAATACTGAAATAAAAAAATACATATGTATTGCAAGAAAACGTATAATTATGTTAAGAAACAAATGAAGAATGAGGATGGATGGAGGTACTAGTTGTTGTAGTTGGTAGTGAGATAGCATTCAGGAGGGAAGCCTTGAGGGAAACGGTTAGAGTGAGAACAGTAATTGTAGATCATGAAATTGGAATGCACCCATTGCATTTGGCCTTGCATTGCATAGTCAAGCTCTTGTTGCCACAGCCAATTGGAATTTGAATTTGAAGCATTATTCCTCCAGACACAGCCAGTGGCTGTGAAACCCTTATAGGAGGCAGTGAAGGGTGTTTGGGTCCAATCTGTCTTGACAAGTCCACCCCTGGTTGCCCAGTTATCTGCGTCCCACAAACTGGAGTACACTCTCATCCCTTGGTATTTTGGGAATGGGATTCCTCTTCACTCCATGTTCTTGAACTCTCTTATGGGAATTCCATCCACCAAAAACCTTCATGCATCACATATATATATTAATGATCACCCCTGGTTACCAGTCTTATTCTAGTTGAAATTTGAAGATTCTGCTTGTAAACTTATTTCAAAGCTACTGCCTTTCAGTCCCACAAATTAGTTAACACTTATTAATGATTAGTTTTATTAATTAATATTTATATTGGAAATTAATGCAGCCATATATACATACAGGATCAAATGGGGATTCCAAAGGATGGTGTAGTTATGAAAATCTGAAGTGGGATCAAACCAAAGGTAGAATTGTTGCTCTCTGTTTCCTTGTCCTTGGCAGTACACATTGGTATGAAGTATATAAGGATCGCCACTTAGGTTCCCCAAGAATTCAAAGTCTATCTCGTCATGGAAATCCCCTTGCGATGACAACTGCAACGTCAACATCAACATGTATATAGATATAGAAAGCAATTAAGCAATGACAGAAAATAATGAAATGTAAAAAAGATATAAAACATGATTATACATAGAAAGCAGTGACAGTGCCGGCAGAGTTTCCAGGCACAAGCTTGATCTGCATATCGATTTTGGCAAAAATGTACTCATTAATGGACTGAAATCCTGAGCCAGAGACATTGTCTAGTGAAAGTGTAAGAAGGTCTCCATTTTGAAGAACACGAGCACGATCACCTCCCCATGTCACCATGAAGTTTTGGTAGAAAGGATCAGCAGAAGCAGCTACCAACAACAAGCTGTTCACAAGAGATATTACTAAAACTGCATTCATTTTGATTCCTCTCTTGTGGGTTTTGGTTATTTTAATTTCATGCTCAAATTCAAAACCATATATGGTTATATATTTATAGAAGCCAAAGCTAGGGAACGCGTCTGCATGAAATAACATAAAGTTGGAGGCACAAGCAGGGTTGGCAATTATAGCCAGCTGGCTCACTCATGATTATTAATATTATTATTATTATTATTATTATTATTATTATTATTATTATTATTATTATTATTATTATTATTATTATTATTATTATTATTAGAGCTGTTTGGGCTTAATGGACAGAATAGTGGGATTCCATGACCTAAAAGCATTGACTGGCGACAAAGTAAAATTACATAATAATAATATAAATATTGGCGAAAGAGTTTACACACTTCAAAATATGCATTTTGGTAAAAAGATAAAGAGAAGTCAAAGGAGATCGTGGTTGTCTGATTTTCTTCTTACAAAGAAAATGAGTTTTTTAATAATGAAGTTACGTCATCAGAGTCTAATATTTGAAGGATTCAAATCTTATCAAAAAAAGAAAAAAATTCAAAATGAAAACTTAGTGCGTTGAGATGTCATGTTTTGATATTAAAGTTGCAGAAATTGGGACTGTCACTTTTCTGGAATCTGCGGAGCAAATAGTGCAGTCAGAACAATTTGACAAACGTTTATAGCTGGGATATTTAAAAGGATTTTGTCAAGAAAACTTCTGAGTGCTACAGTCATGCAAATTTTCTCTATCTCTCTCCTTTTTCCTATTTTTTTCTTTGGATTTATCGGACATGTGGTACATTTTAAGGTTTTTTTTATTGATTAGTAGACCATCTTATATCTTGAAATCTATAAAAATTCATTTAAAAGATAATTTTTAATATTTTAAAAATTCACTTGATCAATCAAAAGAAACCTTAACATGTGCGCCCTTAGGTTCTTTTTACGTGTGTTTTAATTTTAATACATTATTTCAAAGTTTTTGCCAAAATAAAAAAAAATATTTTAGCTTTTTATAGTACACCCCTATTTAAAAAAATAGGTTAAAATGTCATTTTGGTCTTAAATGTACTCTAATGTTCATTTTGGTCAATTATGTTTCAAAATATTCAAATTGCTCCTAAATATATGTAAAATGTTTCATTTTGGTCTCAAACTATTGAATATGGTTTTGTTTCAAGTTTAAACGTGACGAGTTTAAAACTATCTATTGTTCTTAAAGTACTTTCTCTATCAAGTTGGGGTGTCAACAAACGAGGTCAAATTGATCCTAAAAGCATGTCATTCGTTTCATGGTCAAACAAGTCAAATTGATCATATCTCTCTTATTTCAAATTCAAATTAGACGAATTGAGAGCTACAAGTTTCTATTTGCAAGTCCTTTGAACTTGAAACGAGAAACGATAGAAATATGATCGAATTCAATAGTTTGGGACTAAAATAAAATATTTTGCTAATATTTAAGACCAAAATGAATCATTTTGTCAACATTTAGGATCAATTTAAATATTTTAAAATATAATGGACCAAAATTAACATTACAACAACAAAAATAATCTTGACAAAAGAAGTATAAGGAGCTTTGTCTGGCATTAAGGATATTCTGAATCACTACGAGTTATCGAAGACCTCTATGACTCTATCCATAACACGAAATCGTGCGTTTGGATTCAAGAGTTAAGGTAAAGGAGGATAAAGGAATGGGGGAGGTAATAAAGGAGAGGTAAAGGATTTGTGTTATAAATGAGGTTTTTAGTAAATTGTGTTTGGGAAAATGAGAGATAAAGGAGGAATTATGATGTGAAATTATTTTAAAGGGTATGTAATGATTGTGGTGGGTTGAAATAATAGTATTGGTATTTTAAATTTGTATAGGGGTAAAAATGGTAAAAATAAAGGAGGATAAAGGATTGTTGTTTTTTTGTTTGTTTTGGTGTTAGTAAAATGGTATGAGTAATGATTGCCTCGAAATTTGTGCTAAAGGAGGAAGTTAATAAAGGAGATTTTTGGAGTGGTAAGGTAAAGGAGGATGGAGGTGTGAATGTGGGACCAAAATGTAATTTT
>QANZ01006002.1:343626-371442 GCA_003254925.1 Chamaecrista fasciculata
TGGTAATAAAAAAATATTTTTATATGCAATTTACAAATATGCTCTTTGAATATTTTATTATTTTATAGTAAAAAGTAGGTAATTATAGGTAGTTGAATAGGAATATGTTAGTAATTTTAGAAGATAAAGGAATGATAAAGGAGGAAAATAAAGGAGGGGGAGATAAAGGTAACACAAACAACATTTGTAACTGTAGATCTGGTATTAAATGAGTACTGGAAGATAAAGGAGGATAAAAGCACGGTAAAGGAGATCCAAACGCAGCCTAAATGTGAATGATTATCACTGAACAATAATTTTGTCTTTGTACAAAGTATATTTTTTATTTTATATCTGTTACTCATTTCATATTGTTTTTAATTGCATTTCTTGTTTTATATCTTTAGCTCATGTCTCAATTTGATCTTATATTTTTTTTGTTATACTTTTAATCTCATATCTTTTGATCAAGTTATAGAATTAGTCACATTTTTACAAAATTTCATATTATCATACTAAAACGTGAAACTTTTTATAAAGACATGAGATCAAATTTACAACAATAAAAATATGTGACTAATTTTGTACATGATTAAAATATATAAGACCAAAAGTGCAACAGAAAGAATACGAGACCAAATTGAGATCTCAACAAAAGATATGAGACAAAAATACCCTTTTCCATTTGTTGTTTATTAAAAAAACTAACAAGACTAGAAAGAATGAAAGGTACACAAACATGAAGCATAAACTCCCATTTAAAAAATAAAATGTAGTGGCAAAGTAAAATAAAATCTGAGGAAATGAAAAGAAGGAAAACAAAATTCGAAAAGGCACTTCCATGAGCCAAACACCATAAAAGTAGCTCCGAATAAATCCTTGATCATAGATTATCTAGGAACAAGAAAACACCCTTACCCTTAAAACTACGACCATTCTGCTCCAGCAAACATCAAAGTACTGCATAATCATTGTGTTCCGGGAACGGAGGGTTCGTACTTAGAGGTCCAGAGCAACAACAGATGAATCACAGAAAAACAACAGATAAACAACAACAAATTATTATCAAAGTAAATAACAACAATGAAACAAGATGAAAGAATAACCCTTGAGAAGTTCTCGATAGGGAAGAAGTAAAGCGCTAAGAATAAGCACGAGTAAGACAAGAGAACTTAGTACAAAGGTAAACGAAAGTATATTCGTAAGAGCTCAAATGGAAAATCTCTCCGTGTTTCAGACTTAGAAATGTTCAACCCCTCCTCTGAGGGGTGAGGGGGCTATTTATAGAGGTGGCTGACGATGACGATTATGCTGAAGGATGATGCTGAACGTGAAGCAACATGGAGAACGTGGGGAACAGGGTTCCGTATAATATAGAAAGTGGGAAAATGGAGAAGGTGGAGCTTAAGACGCGGGAAAGTGGGAAAATGGAGGTGAGGTAACTGTCAGTTCATGGGTCTGATGGGAGAAGGTGACGTGGACATCAAGGTAACCGTCAACTCAAAGGAGTTGATGCGGGAAGGTGACGTGGGCATCTTGGTAAACAAGGCGAGAAGGTCTGAGCTCAAAATAACATCACTTCATTTACTAAAGACTAAGTTCTTACCTTGCCTACTCAAAGCGATCATGACTAAGCACGAAGAAGCCTTTTTTACCTCAGTCATACCAAACCACAAGGATTGTTCCCAAAGGAGGGAGGAGGCGTCTCCCTACCTTCACAATATTCCCTACCTTGTCTAAGTAAGGATGTTGTGGGTGGCACGTGGCCTATGTTAAGCATGCATAAGGTGTCTTGCTCTTATACACTTAGACATCTCTTAGACACCTTGGAGGCGAAACCTTGGAGGCAGAGCCTAGGAGGCGGAGCCTTGTAGGCAAAGCCTTGGAGGTGGAGCCTTGGAGGCAGAGCCTTGTAGGCGAAACCTTGGAGGCGAAGCCTTGTAAGCGAAGCCTTGGAGGCTATGCCTAAGAGGCATCAAGCTCTTACTATGAAGGCACTCAAATAATTAATTACCTTAATAATTAATTAATTATAAAAATAGGAGCCATGTAGGAACACATTGGTACAAAATTATAATATAGAAATGGTCTGATGTCTCTGACCAAAAAAAAAATGGTCTGATGTCGGCATTGCTCAAAAGCAATAAGGGAAAAACAACGTTCGTCTTGTCAATCAGTATCAAAATGGAGAAGACCAAATTTATCATCCTTACACTGTAGCATAAAGAACAGTTTTGGTAGAATACTAGAGACGGGCTTTGAAGGCCAGGATAAAGAGGAAGGGAAATAGAGGAGTGGGGATCTTAAATTGCCCTACAATCAAAACTAGTACTTTATAGTTTTACAAATATGGCTAACTGTTGCTACTCCGCATGCTTAGATTTTCTCTTTGATTTCCCCTTGAGGGGCTGCTCAGAGGACGCTGAAGAAATGCCAGAACTATGACCACGAGAGAGCGCAGGTGCATGTCTTCCAGTAGATACATCTTTACTAGAATAGTCCCCAGATTCTGACACACGTCTTCTCTTGGGAGTATTTGATGGCTCACCAGCCTCAGATACAGAGCTTCTAGGTCTACTACCTTGAGTTGAAGCTGCATGTCCAGATTGTGTACTTCGACTCTTACCACTTCGCATAGGAAAATATTGGGAAGAAGTTGTCATCAAGGTTCCTCCAGAACTTCGTCTAGCGTTGTTTAAATTGACCTTTTCAAGTTCTTTAGGATCAGGATAATGGACAACTGAAACCCGCCGCGATATCTTTCCAGCTGTCAACAAGTACATAATTCATTGTGGAGTTTGAGAAATGTAAATACCAAATAAATTTACTATCACTACAAAGAGTCGACTAAGATCAATGTTTCCCAATAACAAAATAAATAAGCAATAAGAGATTCTTATTCATTTCAAATCCGGTAAATTGATCATATGCTGAATACAATATAGCTTATATGAATCTCAGATCCACGTTCAAACTTCACGTAATGAACACAAAATGGAAAGAATAAAAAGAATGAACAATGTCAAGCCAATCAAGGGCTTCTAGAAAGAAACTCAAATCTAGTCATTCAAACACCTATTCAAAAAATTTCAACTTTTAAATACTAGAATATCAGTTAAATGAAGTGAATTAATGTAGTCTATCCAAATATCAATGCAAAAACTGGCTGTGCAATAGTATTAGTACAGTCAACTGGTAATCTAAACACTTAAGAGCTCATAGCAGTATTATCTGACAGCACAAATGTCAAATAATTCTTACAGTGACATCAAAATAAACAATGGAATACAAATTAATCAAATACTACTGAAGTTGGTATTAGATTTACTAACCATGGCCATCATCCTTTGGATTTTCAACAAAATCTATCTTTTTACAAATTATGTAAAGAAATATATAATGCCAGGAAAAAGAGAGAGATAGTAAAGGAAAATTACTCTAGTTGCATACCAATTTTTGGCTCTTCAGCAGAGGAGACAAAAACTGTTTCATCTGGCTCTTGAGTAGCAAAGCTGATGAAGTCATATACTTTCCCTGCCAACAGTAAAAACATGGACTTTATCACAAAAAAGAAAAGAAAAAATTGAAAAAATAATATTATTAATGAAGCAATTAATTGGCTTTTTGCAAACATTACACATTATGCGCATGGCAATTTTGGAGATGCTTAAACAGCTGTATTTGGGTATTAATATCAAAATAGAGTCAATATTGCAGATAAATTTACCAGATGAGCCCTCAAAACTTGTCAGTTGGCCATCACCATGAATCTTGATTGACAGTTCCTGCCCTTCAATGTCTGCTAATAAATCCTGGCCAACATGATATGCAATGGAAAATAAGAAACTAATGACAACGGAAAGCTTCTTATTTGAAAATATAAAAATTTGCAATTAAATTCATTATTCATAAACAATAAAAAGGAAATAGAGCAAGATGAACAACCGTCGAAATGGTAAAATTCTATAAATCTCAGATTTCATTTCAGTTATGTTGCCACCTGCCAGACATATATATATATATATATATATGCACACATGTGTGTGTGTGATGCCACTCTTTGTAACCCATAATATAAGGAAAGAGGGTAATATAGATAATTTAAGTTTAATAGACGCATTGATACACAAAAAAAAAAAAAGTTATCACTGATCAATTTCAGTGAAAAACAAGTGTTTAATAAGTCATAATGCGAGTAACAACAGAACAAGGTCGCTAGAGGGAATCCAAAATAGTTGTGTTGTTTTCACAAATTTGCTTTGTGCTCTGGCTCTCTATTTTCCTCCTTTCCATCCCACTACTATTTCATTCTTAAATAGCAGTTCTACCTCTTTCTATATTACTCCTTTCAATCCATCCAAACGAACTGAATTGAAATCAATTTTAATATATTGATCAACAAAAAAGTTTAACAGAAAGTTTCTCTCCTTTTTATTCAGAAATAAAAACCACACATGATACGTAAGCCAGTGGAAGGAAGAAACTTACTTTATCAAAAGGCAACTGAAGGAGCCAAAGCTCTGTGGAGTCCGTCAAATTAAGATCGATAAGTGGATTATTAGTAGCTTCTTCAAATTCTGGGGGAGGCCTGTAAACTTCTGCACCCTCGACATCCATTGCCAAACTACATTCAAATCATTCCATTATTAGTCTGAGAACAAGCAGAAACCGGAAAAAAAAAAAAAAGAACAAGATCAAAACCAACTAGGGGTGTTCAAAGTTCGGTAATCAATCCAGTCATTTTGAGCCAACCGAACCAATCCAAACCGACCTTAATCGGTTTGGATTGGATCGGTTCATCGGTTTTTATATTAATTATTCAGATAAAAATTAGCAAATAAAAAATACAGAAATTAAAAAAAATCAGAAAAAACAACACGGCATCACACAAGTACTCATATTGAACATAATCTTAATACAAGCGGCAATGAGCAGAACAACGACGACAACAACAATGGTGAGACACTATTACCCAAACTGACACACTATCTCTGGAAGGGATTAACGGCAATGGGAATTGATAGATAAAGTGAACAAAAGCGGACGCACGACACCGCGCGTGACGGCGCGTGTACGCGAGTGCCGGCGAGTTCTCGTCGGATTGTATGACAGAAGAAGACGCGCTTCAACCTCGGAGGTCCATCAGCCGACGACTACGTTATCGGGACCCAAATCTCAGCGACGGCGGCGACTTTTCGGGGTCTCTCCGATCCCAGCGACAGCGACCAAGGCTCTTCTCGCCTCGACGGAAACGTTCGGTCAGAACGCCGGCACGAAGTCGAAGACGACGACGGAGATGAAGCCGACGAAGACGATGAGAAAGGATGAAGATGAAGCCGACGATTCGACGAAGACGACGAGCAGGTGACGAGCTGACGGAGGAGCGAACGTGAAGTGAAGAAGGGAGGAAGTTTGATGCGGCTGAGTTGAAGTGAGGACTTAGGGTTCGAATAAGTGAAGTGAGGATTAGGTTAGATATTTTTGTATTTAATATAAATATATATAATATTAAGTTAAAATATACAATGGTTTGGTTTGGTTCGGTCGGTTTTTTGCTTTAAAAATTAACCGAACCGAACCAATCGGTTTTTATAGTACTCCATCCAAATTCAACCGAACTATAATTCGGTTTTGGTTAGATCGGTTTGGATCGGATCGGTTGAGTTTGGATTGACTTGGATCTGAACACCCTAAAACCAACAAATCTAGAAAATATCTAACTAGTATAGATTACCGAGTGATTCCAAGCTTGAGTCTCGTTGAGATGTAGGCGCTCCGGCACCGGCCAAGGTCAGAGGTAGGATTCTGCCGGCGGTGAAGCAAAGAGGCTAGGGTCTGAAGTCCGAAACTGTGTTTTCTTCACTGGCCAGAGATACAACACTATTTTCTTCTTTTATTGTTTTTCTCTTTTTCGTAAGTGGTAACAGACTAACAGGCAACCGCAACCCTAATTTTAATTTTGATTTTTTTGACTAGTTAATCACAAATTAAGAAGAAAATTATTCAGCCTAGGATTTTCTTAGATGTTTAATTACTTTTCATATTTTTGTTATATTTAAATTATTATTTATAAATTTCAAATGTTTAAAATTTAGATTTCTAATATTTAAATTAGTAATTATATTATTTATTTAGAATTTTTATAGAAAAATCAAACTCCAAATTAGTTTGTTATATACTAGTATTATTAGTATACTAAAGCTTAATTTCTTATATTATAAGCATTATCACATTTGAAGTATTGAATATTAAAATTTGGATATACACAGAATATTAACTTTATTTTAAAATATTAAATTAAGAATTCAAGTAAATTATAAGAACTAAACAATTAATATCTCAATAGTCAATAATAAACTTGATGGAGTTTAAAAACATAAAATTAGGCCAATAATTTTGATATATGGAACTGAAAATTGAAGAGATGATATTTTAAAGGTCTACCTATATTCTACAGCTAAAGTCTTATTTTGATTTCTCATGTTTTCTTAAAATTTTGTTTTGATATTTCAATTTTTTTTATTTTAATCCCTCATGTTTGTTTAAAGTTCTGCTTTGATCCCTTAAGTTTTTTTTATTCTGTTTTGATCTCTCAAATTTTTAAAAAGTTCCAATGTCAGTGTCGGACTCTTTTTTATCAACTTCTATTTTAAACAATTCTCACCGGAGATTTTACTTTAAAACTTTCTAATCAATGTTAGTTAATAATTGTCATCTCAATGATTCCAATCCTATATGAACAGGAAAAGACAATTTTGGAACACGAGATCAAAATCTATTTAACACGGAAAAAAAAATTGCCTATACAAGTGCAGTCCCTGCAAAGAATAGAATACACTAAGCATTAGGTTCCTCACAACGATTTTTTTTTTCCCCCAGCAACGAATCCTTCAAAAGAAAATAACCAACTAAACATGTTAATATATTCACGAAAAAAAATACCAACTAAACTACACATGGTTTGCATTAATTTTTATAACTATCAATGCTACACTGGAAGGTGCACCTAAAAATTTGCACCCGCACCTAAAAATTTGCATCCGTGTAAGAATACAAAAAATTCATTTACAGAAAACTAATAGGGGGAGACAAAACATTAGAGATATTGCCGTTTACAAAAGTTGAAGACTGAATGATCCTGGAAAGCTCCCTCAAATTAGCCAATACATGGCTTGGTCCCAAACTCCTAGCGCCAATCGAATTCAAAAGCTGCTCCAAATCCTAAAATCAGAAATGCAAGGGACAAGAAGTAAATTTAAGTTGGAACTTGGAATGGATATTTACAAGCAGTAGTTTAAAAATAAACCATGGAAACTTAATCAATCGCACTTTAAGGGTAAAAAAAAACACTACCAACATGTGGGGAACTGCAAAGACAATACTGCATACAGCAGATGTTAACAACCTTAGCATATAGTTAGCAAACATGTTACAAACAAAATCCAAGATCACCAACCCTTTTAAGTTGTTCTTGCCACTCATATGAGCGTAATCCAGGGAAGAAACTCCCTCAAGGTGGAGTAACCATTCACTATTTGCATTTCCATGTTGCAGCCAACATACCTTTATAAGTTTATTTGGAAAAAGAAAAAAAGGACCAAGCCCGATGTTTCTTAACCCAGCTGATGAATGCTGGAGAAAACTCTAAAAAATGCATAATTTTTTTCACAAAGGACTCTTTCCATAAAACGAATGGAAACTGAGTCACTAATCTTGGAAAACAAACATAGACAATCACCTTTTTGGGGGGTGGGGATGCAGGATGGAATCCATCAAAGAATATGAACTGAGAAAAACTAGACCACCAAAAACAGATTAAATAAAAATAGGGAAAAAAGCAGAAAGTTGAAGGGAAAACAATTGAACTTAGTTGGATCTTGAGGATTTCTACAGGAAACAATATACTAGAGGAAGGCTATGCCTTCTAGTTTTAAGAAAGTACTCCACTTCATACTTGAATATTGCGATAGAGCACATATATATAATTTGGTTAAAGGGGTATTTTGGTCCTAAATGTATGCCCTAATGTTCATTTTGGTCCTTTATGATGTTCAAATTGGTCCTAAATGTTAGCAAAATGTTTCATTTTAGTCTCAAACTATTGAATATAGTCATATTTCTCTCGTTTCAAGTTCAAATGTGACAAGTTCAGAGCTATGTATTGTTCTCAAATAGTACTTTCTCTATCCAATTGGAGTTGTCAGCAAACGAGGTCAAATCAGTTCTGAAAATAGGTCATTCATTTCATGGTCAAACAAACAAAATTGATCATATCTCTCTCGTTTCAAATTCAAATGCGGCGAATTGAGAGCTACGAGTTACTCTTAACAAGAGCTTTGAACTTGAAATGAAAAACGAGAGAAATATGACCAAATTCAATAAACATTTTGCCAACATTTAGGACCAATTTGAACATTTTGAAACATAAAGGACCAAAATGAACCATAAGGCAAACATTTAGGACCAAAATGACCCTTTGACCTATATAATTTTGATAAGCTATAGAGAATACCTTGTTTAGCAAGAATACAGCATAAGCTGCTCTTGTTGTGTCTTGACCTTCTAAAAAAAGAGGGAATTCCATGTGCTTGGCGTTCGTAAGAGACATTGCACTTGATGAAGGTTCAGAAGTTGATAGATCCATTGAAGGTGCATAGTCAATGATATATGAATGAGAACCACCCAAGCGTAACGGATATCGCAAAGGAACTTGCAAGTAAGAGGCTATAAGTGATATGGCCTGCCAGAAAATCAGTCTTGTAAAGTATATTTCAACAGTTATTCAGTCAATGGTCATCTAGATGAGCCAGCATTAACAAAGCTGTATTTTGAAGTTAACACATAAGTTTGACACAAACATATATATGTATTCATAAGTCACATGATGCAGAGTGGAATCAATAGCGGGCACATAATAGAAATGAAATATCAAAAGATGATGTCAAGGGTAAAAGGGAAAATGGAGGTAGTAAAACTTACATGTGCAACATATCCTAGGGCAGTTGCAGACTTTTGTATTTCCTTTTTATCAGTAAAAAAGCTCATCTTCTTAAAAGACAGCATAGTCAATTGCAGACCCAAAATCGTCAAGGATCCTTGATTAACTGATTTAGGTCCAGTAGAATTATCTGTGGTAAGAAATAAAGACAACAGCAATAAGGAGTAATCATTCAGATCACTCAAAATTGATGAACTCGGATTTAAATTTGCAACAATTTAAATCAGCACAAGGGCAAACAGACTTCATATCCTGTGAATTGACGTAGCCTTCTGGAACATCTAAGACAACTAGTAGAATTTGTAAACATCCCCTCCCCCCCGATGCATATCATGGATTGACATGAATCATCAACACTTTTGTGGAAGAATCTAAGTAGATAACAAGAATACAGGATGCAGAGGTGCATTAGGCTGATGAAAAACAGAATGGAAGACAGCATTTTCAAATGCCAACCATTTCAATAAGTACTATACCCATGCTCTCTGACAGAAACAAAATGATGGTAACCAAGACCTTTTCCATCTTGGGATTACTATTCAAGAAGACTTAATAATTATTTAACTCTTACCTGATGGGCTTCCAGCTGGATATGCTTCAAGTTCTTGTTCTTGTGCAGGTCCAACCGAGATCTTTACAGGATATAGCATTGATACTTGAGAAGTCATATATTGTTGCCTCATTCTTAGCATCTTCTGCAATTTCCTCAGTTGAACATAACCTTTTTCTTCAATCAGTAATCTACTTGACTCCTGTAAACATAATAACAGCAAAATCATCTTTCTCTACAATAATAGCAGAAGAGTATAATGCTACTCTTCTATACATTGAACACAGTGTCAATCATAACAGTACACAAAAAGAAGTGTTAATCTTTAATTATAAGAGTTTTTAACAGTGCTCATATTGAAAAGTGAAAACTCACTAGAGACAAGTATAAAATGCAAGATTACCTGGAGTCTTTTTCTAGATACAGAAAGTGCAGTCCCTGCCACCAATAGTGATTCAACTTCAACACCAAGCCGCTCTTTCTTTTTGCAAGCATCCTCCTTTGCAATCCTGGAACGCATTGACATATTCTCCACCATCACTTTCTTTGATTCAAGTTTCTGACGCATCTCCTCAAGTTTATTCAACCGGCTCAATGACTCACCATCTACCTGCTCATTAAATTACCGCCCGCTATTAGCGGGCTCATCAATTAAGGCCAAATTTATTAGAGCAATATAGCAAATAAAATGAAACAAAGGCCTGATATATCAGAAGTTTTGGCTTTTCAATGTCCGGGCAGAAAAAAAAAATGCATAGAGTAATACAGATGCAGACAACAAAATATTATAACCAATATACCTGTCGAGACAGTTCTAACCTGGTGTGATACAATTAAGTTGGAAAGTCCTTTTTTATTCTATACTATTCTAAAATTTATTAACCAACTAGAGGATCCTAGTTGGATCCTACTATCATTGATTTGCAAGAATCTGACAGAAAGTATAGCCCGGAACCTTGAAACAGATTGTATTCCATGTCCTTCATCAATCCTTTTGTATAAAGAGATTGACCCCTCCCTAAAGATTTGAGAAAGTTAATGAAATACCCTTCACCTTAGCCACATGGTATAACCTTCCCTTTAAAGCCTCTCAGCAACCAACTCAAGCACAACAATTAAAACCTTGGGGAAGCCTCGCTATGAATCACGGATATGCAAAATTGCTGATATAGAGAACCCTAAATGGAAAATGGATCATAAGACAGTAAAGAATAGCAAACGAATTTTAGTATGCTCCTAACCATGTGATAATTTAGTCACATTTAACACAACAATATTTTATGGACTGCCCTTTTATTACCTAAATCAATGTCCATTGTACAGTGCTCCAAACAAAAGATGATAACGTAATTCAATTTCACAAACAAAACGAAATCAATTGCCTCAGTTCATTTTCACTCTGTCATTTTAACTTCTCTTCATTAATCTTGAACACGCAGACCCAAATCCGAAATAGGCCAAGAAACAAATTCCTCGAGTTACAAAATGCTGATCACGCTAAAACCCTACCTTAATAAGGTCCTCAAGCTTGAGCTGTAGAGTTCGCTTCTTCTCCTTAGCCTCATTAAGTGCGGAAGAGAGACTGACCAACCTCGCAAGATCCTGCTCAAAGTCCTCCCACTCAATCACTTTAGCATTATCTTGATCGGATACATCGGTTCCGGAGGAAAGATTCCGATTTCGTTCCATGAGTACTTTGAGAACAACGAAAGACGCGGAAATTCAAGAGGTCAGGGGTCGATCTCATCGTCCTGGAGTGAGTGATTAATCAGCTCATCGACCCCACCTCGGTTAGGATCTTAATTTTCTCAGGAAAATTGTTTGATTTTCTGGGAAAGATCGGCCTCGCCACGATTCAATTAGAGACGAAAAAGAATTCTTATTTTTCCGGTCGGGTAGAGGAGAGGTATTTCGTAGAATAAGAACAGTGAAAATGGGTTTGCGAATTTGCTCCCGAGTCCAGCACTATTGGTAATTGCATTGGTATAATCCGTAAGCTGTACTGTGTTAAAAACTACAAAGGTTAAAATAAGAGCAAACCCTCTTTTTGGTCCCTCAATTGTTATTGAGTCGAGGAATCGGTTCCTCAATTGTGGGAAACTACAACTCAGTCCCTCAATTGTACAATCCCGTTTACGTTTTGGTCCCTCCGTTTAGTCCGTTAGTGATAGAGGTATTAAGTGATGACGTGTCACCGTTATCTGCTTAGGTGGCCGTTAAATGCTTAGTTGAGGGACCAAATTCTCGACTCAGTAACAATTGAGGGACCAAAAAGGGGGTTTGCTCAAATTAATATCCAACTCATTTCCACTTGACACCTCATTAAAACTACTCTCTTGCAATTTGGTCCCAAAACCCCTAAATCCCCTAAAACTTTTTTTAATCCTCTTTTTCATCTTTTTCATCTTCTTCATTTATTTTAGTCCCAAATCTTAAAAATAAAATTGTAAAGTATCTCAAAACCTTTCCAAACATTCCAATTTAGTCCTTAAATGTATTAAAAACCCTAAAACCTAAACCCTAAAAAAAAATCTAATTTGAGTTCATTCATTTTATCCCATTATTCTCAATTTATTAAATCATAATTAAAAAAAACATTTTAGTCCCTGAACCCTAATTTCTTCATCTTCATCTTCATCTTCATCCTCATTCCTCTCTCATCTTTCATTCCTCACTGCCGATCCTACTGCTTCAACCAAATCCTCAAACTTCAAAATGCTCGATTCTTCAAATCCTTAAACATTCTCTCGCTCAATTCTTCAATTTCTGGGTTTGATTTCAAGTTCACAACCATTTTGGGCGTCGCGAGATACATTCATTCATTTCTTAGGGTTCGAATTCGAATTGGGGGAGAAAGTTTGGGGTTTCTTTCGATTTTGAAGAAATTCCGAGAGAATGCCTGCGACTGATGATGAAAACTCGTCGTTGCCGTCATCGTTTACCCATTTCGACTGTTCGCTTTTGAGTCTCTGTCGCGACCATCAGGTTCACTCCATGGAAAGCTCAACGACGCCACATGTTCACTCTGTTGCGACTTGCTTTCTCTCTCATGAGTCTCTACGCTTCTCGATTCCTTCATTCGCTGCCACGAGAGCTTTTCGGCTGATGAATGATGATGATGATGATATGAACTGATGATGAACTGATTTTTTTTTTTAATTTTTGGATGATGAACTGATGAATGATGATGATGATGATATGAACTGATGATGAACTAATTTTTTTTAATCAAGAATTGATGAATCGATGAAACTTGTGTAATATTTGGTGATTTCTGGTTGTGTAGTTTTAGGGTTTTGTGGTTTGGGGTTTGGAGTGGATGAGAAGATGAAGATGATGAAAGATGAAGATGATGAAGAGGAAAGTAGGATTTAGGGACCAAATTGCAAGAGAGTAGTTTTTTTAGGGGTTTAGGATTTAGGGTTTAGGGGTTTAGGGTTTTAGATTTTAGGGTTTAGGGTTTTAGAGTTTAGGGTTTTAGGATTTTAGGGTTTTTAATACTTTTAAGGACTAAATTGGAATGTTTGGAAGAGTTTTGGGACACTTGACAATTTTAGGAATTTAGGGTTTTAGGGTTTAGGGTTTTAGGGTTTAGAGTTTAGGATTTTAGGGTTTAGAGTTTAGAGTTTAGAGTTTGGGGCTTAAGTTTTAGGGTTTTTAATACATTTAAGGACTAAATTGGAATGTTTGGAAGGGTTTTGGGATACTTTACAATTTTATTTTTAGCATTTGGGACTAAAATGAATGAAGAAGATGAAAAAGATGAATAAGAGGATTAAAAAAAAGTTTTAGGGGATTTTGGGGTTTTGAGACCAAATTGCAATAGAGTAGTTTTAATGAGGTGTGTGGAAATGAGTTGGATACTAATTTGAGCAAACTCCCTTTTTGGTCCCTCAATTGTTACTGAGTCGAGGATTTGGTCCCTCAACTAAGCATTTAACGTCCACCTAAGCAGATAACGGTGACACGTCATCACTTAACACCTCTATCACTAACGGACCAGACGTGAGGGACCAAAACTTAAACGGGATTGTACAATTGAAGGACTGAGTTGTAGTTTCCCACAATTGAGGGACCGATTCCTCGACTCAGTAACAATTGAGGGACCAAAAAGGGGGTTTGCTCTTATTTATTTGGTGTTTTACTGGTTATTTCGACGGGAGCTTACTTGAAGAAGCCGTCATCGAATAAATACAGGATTCTGAACACCAAGGCAAAACTATTGAGGACTCTGGAATTGAGCTTCGCATCAATGGCTGGTGTATCTCTCCAGTGCGGGGACTGTGGGGCATTATTGAGGTCCGTTCAAGAAGCCCAGGAGCACGCGGAACTCACTTCCCACTCCAACTTCTCCGAATCCACTGAAGCTGTTCTCAACCTTGTTTGCACTACTTGTGGCAAGCCATGCCGATCCAAAACTGTATTGACTTTTAATGATCCCTTCTTTTTAGAATTCTTAAAATTTGTTCATCTGATTTGTTATTGTGGATTCTGGTAATGGGTATATATGCAATTTCAATTGTGCATAAAATCTGATGAATCAAGGATTTTAGAAATCAGGTTTCAATTGTCAAACTTGGAAAATCTTGAACTCTGTAAGCATCTAATGAAACTAACTTAGCCCTACCAGCGAATATGAAATTCCGCCTCGCATATACTGTTGATGCTTAAAATGTGGTAACTTGCAATTTATTACGTCTGGCGGTTCTTGATTCCTTTCAAGAAATTGGTGCTGGAAGTTCTAGTACTTGGGTTTTGGAAATAAGAATGTCTAAGATAGGTGGCTTTCAAGAACCGGACAAGAAACCTTCTTCCTGATCATAATTAATTCGACATCTCCATAAAAACAAGATTTCTAGTAATGTGTGCATCTCTGCTCCTCGTATATGTTATCATTAATCAGAATGGGCATGATTTGTTTCTATTCTCTCTTCCTATTTCTTATATAATCATATAGGAGAGCGATTTGCATACAAAAAGAACTGGGCACAGTGAATTTGCTGATAAGACATCTGAGGCTGTAAAACCAATAAGTTTGGAGGTTCCAAAGGAGGATACAACGTCAGATGGAGCTGTCAGTGTAACTACGGACCAGCCCGAAGGTAATACCTCGGTCCAGTGGCTTGTTTGCTCGGGCTAAGCTCAGTTTGGATGTAATACTGCAAATATAAGATTGTAATAAGCAAAAAAAATTTCTACCGAGTCTTTTTGTATGTGTATGGATTTCTAACTTTATTGTAGTCCTGTTGGGCAGGTTTTATGATTTTCCCTATTATTATAACTTTATAAGATGTACTCGTAACTTTTTGGTGGATCAAGTTAAATGATGTTTATAGGATAAACGGATCAACAAAGTTGAACATAGATGTGTATACATTGTGTACTTTCTATTTAGCTTCTTTTGTGTGTTTTTCCTCATTATGAAAGCTGCCAATGAATCACCTAATTCTGTGGTTCTAGAGGATTTTAACCTTCCCTAACAGACAGTGGAATGAAATCTGACATACATTGTTGCCTAGATGTGAATGGTGATTAATTGATAATTTTTCTTCACATGGCTTTCACTGTAAAATATAGAAATGGTTGTCCCGGAGGTTGACAAGAAGCTGCTTGAGGAACTTGAGTCAATGGGTTTTTCAACTGCACGTGCTACCCGAGCACTTCACTTTTCTGGTGAGATTACCTGCTGTTCTTTTCTCTCAATCCCACTTATATACTGATATTCTTTATGATGTTGTAGATACTTTATAAATTCTCTGTTGTGATCTTATATTTGGTCATAATATTTCTTCCTTTTGGTTAGAAAATTTGTCTTCTTTTGCCAAGCGGCAATGCTGCATTTTGATTATTTCAGTAGGCAGCACTATTGTATTATAGGACTTTTTTGGAGTAACTATGCTGTTCTGACCTGTAATCAATCATAGTTTACATTTTAACTTCATTTGTTCTGATGAACCATCATATCATTGTGCATTCATGAAAAAATATTAGTCAAATCTTTATAAAATTGAAATTGGCTTTCCTGCATAATAATTATTACATTGCCAGAACACTTTTTTGTCCTTTTTAAAAGAAAAGTTGGAAGATTGTTGGACAATCTTCTCGCCAGATTAGATCCTCTTATTAGTGGGTTTATTAAGAAACTTATATATTCAGGATTAGAGAGACTTTTGAAGAATACATCTTTCAAAGTTGAGAATACTTTTAGTTTATAACAACTTAGCTTAAAAACAAACTTGGACGCAAATTATAGTTATCCCTAACTGTATGTTATACAGTCACTGGATTTAGCATATGTCTGATACTCATGATTAATAGAGTCTTTGTGCTGTGTTTTTATCTGTAAATATATATAGATATCGATTAATAGTAAATCTCTCGACATTAAACCTTTGTTCCTTGGCTTTTCTCTTCTACAGGTAATACTAGCCTTGAGGCTGCTGTAAATTGGGTAGTAGAGCATGAGAATGACCCTGACGTTGATCAGATGCCATTGGTATGTTTTTCAAATTTTTTTAATGTGTGCACATTTCTCCTTCATCTCTTGATTTTATGCTTTAAAGTTCAAACATCCACGGAAGCATGACCAGTTCATGTTTAAATGTAAAATATGTACTCTTTGAATCTAAGTTACAATCTCTAGCTTCTGAACTGCTGATTCACGCAGGTACCTGCCAATACCAAAGTTGAGGCTCCTAAACCTTCTCTTACACCAGAACAACTTAAAGCCAAACAACAAGAACTAAGGTATAAATTAAATGTCAGGTTAATTTGCATTCCATCACCTAGGTTATAACATTATGAAGAAGCTGCTGTCTCTTTATGGAGTATATGGGTATAAAGTTTGTTAAACATCTAATGTTTTCTCTTGAAACTCCCCTTTTTTTATCTGCACTTTCTCATATACTGATCCTCTGTAATTCGCAAGATACTTTTGAAATTAATTTAGTCCATTCCTAACTTTTTCTAGTGTTTGAGATCCTTACACTTGTGGCTTTTATTTTCTATTCTTTAATTATCACACCTGGCTCCTATCACATCCTCCCTGTTTTCTCCCCTCCCATTGTCTGTTGATTCCTAAACTTCTCTTCTCCTTAGTTTTTTATCATGTTCTATTGCTGAAGCGTATATTTGCTAGCTAGTTACTTTTTTGTGTAATTTTTTCTTTGATGTCGTCAATCAATTTGCAATTTTGCATGAAAGCCAAGTCATGTAAGGACTAAAATTTATGTACTATAATGCATGCTTGAATATATGTGTTTGTCTATCTTGTCAGCAGAAAAAGCTATTGTAGTTAATGCTTGTTCGTCCATTTGCTTTGACATCTGCCTATCTGCAGAAAATTATGATTTGCGTCCTAATAATTTTAAAGCCGATTTTTTTTATTGATTAATCTACGTAATCATTTACTTTTATGACAATAATCTGAAGGGAGAGGGCTCGGAAGAAGAAAGAGGAGGAAGAGAAGAGAACAGAAAGAGAAAGAGAAAAGGTACTTTGCAGTTCCATGATTCCATCATTGTTTCACACTCATAACTTGTAAGAAGTATGGGTACTTCTAAAATCAAGCCCTACTTGCACTGGGTACTTACCCATACCTGTACCTCTAGGCCTTCTTGGGTACTTCCAAAACATATATCATGTAGCACTTCCTTTTTTTTTTTGAAGAAAAAAGCTTGATTTCTTTATATATCGGACAAATGGTAAGTATTGTTACAAACTGTTAATTTTAAAGACAAAATTAACTAGTATATACTCTGATATTATATGAAATTGTGGCTGCCATCAAGAAATTTATATTACTATTTTAATTGATTATATGTGATTGAAGATTCATTATATAATTTTCTTATTTGTAAGAATTGTTAAGTATTACAACATATTTGTTATATATATATATATATATTATCAAACGTGTACCCAATATTTTGAAAAAAAAAAAATGATGACATCCTGATACATTTACTTGTCCGTACCGGCACCCATACCAGTACCTTGCTACAAAGCCAGGCCCACAATACCTAAGATTGAAATTCCAATTTGATTGTTCAAATGGGAGCTGCAAACTGCTTGTTCAAGAAAGCTCAAATAGACTGAAACCATTTCCAGGATCATCGTTTAAACTTTAAACCCAAAAGGTTAAACAGGAGGTTCACCAATGAATAAAAAAAATCATAATACTGCCATTATAGGTACATTTTGTCGTATTAGTTAAGTAGTTGATTTCTTCCTTTTTCCTTCATTTATTCATTTGATATATTTCTTTGTGTAGGAGAGGATTCGTGTCGGCAAGGAGTTACTAGAAGCAAAGAGGATTGAAGAGGAGAATGAGAGAAAGCGGTCTGGCTTCTCTCATATGTCTCTATAGTCTCACATCTTGCATTTTAGTTCCAATTCACCTAGCTTCAAAAGAATCTGTTTCCTTTTGTAGGCTGTTGGCTCTGCGAAAAGCAGAGAAGGAGGAAGAGAGAAGGGCTAGAGAGAAAATCAAGCAGAAATTGGAAGAAGACAAGGTTTACACGTTATCCTACTGTGTTATTTTCTGTTGTATCTCCATTGTTTTAGTTAGCTTTCTAATTTAATTAAATCATGTTTCACCTGTGTACTATTTCAGTCTTAATTTCATTCTCTTAAGCTGAGCATGTTCTTATTCTATCTTTTTCGTTGAGCCTGTTATTCTATTTAGTGAACACCAACGTTTTTGGATAGTCATCTTTTTCATTTAATAATATGACAGATTTCTGGATGACTGTCAAATCAAGCTAAAACAACTGTCTTATAATTGATGTTCCTCTACTGTGACAGGCTGAAAGAAGGCGAAGACTTGGATTGCCTCCAGAAGAACCATCAATTGCCAAACCTTCAACTGTTGTAGAGGAGAAAAAGGTATGAGCTTATCTAGAAGAGTTGGCAGTAGCATATTGTAAAGCTTTATTTTATATTATCCAATTTATTTGAAAATTTGAAATTTCTACCGTCAGAGTTCATTGCCAGTTCGACCTGCCACAAAAGCTGAGCAAATGAGAGAGTGCTTGCGCTCTCTTAAACAGAACCACAAGGTACATTTATGTATCACCTATTGATAAATAATACATCTTTTGTGCAAACCACAGAGATCCTAACATTTTCAACAGTTTTTAGCTTTTCCGTCCTGAAGTAATCTTTGTTCTATTTAAATGCTTTCTGGTATTTCATGTCCTTCACTCATGCTGTCAAACTCCTAACTAACCAAGGTTTTATGAGAATTCCTATTTGTTAGACGTAAACAATAGAATTGTATTCAGTCATAACTCATAACTGAATAATTTCTTTAAAAGGATACAAAATTATACCGCCAGTATATTATAGACTAAAATCTGATATTTTTACAGTAGAATTTATGCTGCAGTTACCGTCTGTTGACCCAATAAAGAGATGTGGTTGCTTTGTGGTTCTTTAAATGTATCTTAACTGTTGGACAAAGGAAAAAACTAAAGTATTTGAACCATTTTGCGTGGTCTAAACCTGAAATAGTTAGATGTACTTTATTTAGAATTTTGAAATGCGGTTCACTTATTTTTTTATGGATTAATGATGGTCTACTGTTTGTTGAAACCATATTATGAACTGGTGCTGAATTTTTAACCATTAGCATCTTGTTTGTAGTACTTCCATTTTAATCATTTTATGTGGCCCAAAAATGATACCATGTGCCTTGCAATTTGTACTAAAATGATATAATTTTCATATGTTTTATGATAAATGATGATGATATGCAGTCAATTAAATAAATTATTGACTGCATTATTCATTTCTGTCATTTTCCAGCTGTTTATTAATAATTTTCCAGTTTAATGTCATTCAATGGCACCCTATGCTTAAATAGTGGGACAAATTTGCCTCACATAATTACTTACTGTTGAAGCAGGATGATGATGCCAGAGTAAAGAGAGCATTCCAGACTCTTCTTACTTATGTGGGGAATGTTGCCAAAAATCCCGATGAGGAAAAATTTAGAAAAATAAGACTTAGTAACCAAACTTTTCAGGTAAGAACTTTCGATTATCCACAGTATGCTACTTGAGGAAACTTGATACATAGTATGTGCAATAAGAACAGAAAAGCTCACTAAAATAGAGCAGCTTACAAAACATAAGCTTGATTTACCTAAGCAAAAGTTTAAGAATGAGAAATTTAATTGATTTCATCACTATCTCTACCCCAGATATTATTGGTTTTGTATTGAAATCATACCATACCAGACATTAAGAGCTTAGTCATCAAATTATTTTTGGCATAAGTAGAGCTCTACATGCATCAATAATCAAAGAGGGTCTAGGGCTCTAGCCTTGACTTTGAACTATATTGTGATCTTTCTCATATATAGAGTAAAGCAGGGTGAGACATTCATATACAGTTCATTACCTAGCTACATCTAAATCATTTTCAAAAACTGGTTTTTGTGATCTTTACATTCAGTAAAGGCATACATGCAAGCATATAGGTATTTGGCCTAAATACTTGCCTTCTCTTGGATCTTAATGTTTTTGCTATCATTTCTCATGTAATGTGCATTCCTTGACTTGAGCAGGAAAGAGTTGGTGCCTTGAAAGGGGGGATTGATTTCCTGGAAATTTGTGGGTTTGAGAAAATCGATGGTGGGGAGTTCTTGTTTTTGCCTAGGGACAAGGTTGACAAGGCAGTCCTGAATTCTGCTGGGTCCGAACTGGACTCTGCAATCAAAAATCCCTTTTTTGGTGTTCTTTAGTTCAGATCCTTTGGACAAACTGTAATATGTTTTTGTTGGCTCGAAACTATAGCTTTTGATGTTTCAAGATCTAGTTGTAGCTTTTGTTCAATGGATATGCTTGGGGTTTTATATTTGGTTGAAAAGCTTTTATAGATTGGTACTTGTTTGGCTGTATCAAATGACATATAACTTGTACACTTTGGAGAAGCAACTTAAGGAAAAAGTTATCAAGAAAACTTAGTTGACTATATAATCATGGTCTTAAATTTACAACTTTAGGTTTCTTCTACCGTCATTTGACCATATGTGCATGATGAATCATCACAGTTCATTTATCTCTTTTGCCTGTAATTATTTCACGGTCTGCCTGTTGATAGACACAGATGTTGGGTATTAGGAATTTCCCCTTATAGAATTAACAATCTAATTATTAGCTGCTATTGTATGCAACAGTTGAATCAGCATTAAAATTAATTTATTGTATGGTGTCTGAAGAGGACGTATATTTTGTAGTTATACTAATAATCAACTTATATCATAGTATGTGGAATATTTTATCCTTATGGACTAAACCATCTCCATCAACTATTTGGTACTTCCGAATGTTATAACAATGTGTCACGCAACGCAAGAATTTAGTAAGTTTGCGAGTGTCTTGAATTTTATAATTTATCTCATCTTCTCAAATTTAACTTCGAGGTATACGTGAAACTCACTTGGGAACCTCAAAGGCCAAAGCAATGCATGTCTTTTAAAAATAATAAGGAAATCGTTTACAATAATTCACCCTAGAAAACTAGTCTGGGTAGGTCTTTCTCCATAACGAAATCGTGTTGGAGAAGAAGCTGCACATCTGTCCATAGATATCATTCCACATCATCGTGAATGAAGGAATGTGGGATCATGAAGATTCTCCAGTGGCTCATTCATCTCTGATGTTTTTTTTGGGTAAACGATCTCAACATTCTTTTCATCTCTTGAGGCATCATTCTGGACTTGAAAACACCAAGTCTAATGTTAATCACTTATTATGGCATTAGTCATCTAGAATGAGAGCGTTCCAACCCCTCTCTAAGCCACCATGGTTTCCCGCCAAGGCAATTTCTTCTGCTACCTCCTTCCAGAGTAAAGCTACTTACCGTTATGGAGCTTCTGAACCGCCATCTGAAACGCATTTAGTTTCTCTTATTCATGCCGCCAGAACTGACCGCCAACTCCGACAAATTCATGCTCACATTCTCGTTTCCAACCTTTTCTCAAGCAGTCGGGTTGTAACCCAGCTCATATCTTCTTGTTCTCTCCTCAAATCCATTGGTTATGGGCGTTCAATCTTTGAGCAGTTTCTGGATAAAAACTTGTTTGTTTTTAATGCTTTGATTCGCGGGTTTTGTGAAAATGACGAGTTTGAAGGTGCTATCTCATTCTTTGCTCTCATGTTGAGGTTGAATGTTAAGCCCGACAGGCTAACATTTCCCTTCGTGCTCAAATCCGCCGCGGCTTTGCTCATGGGCAAGCTTGGCGACTGTGTTCACGGCGTAATATTGAAGTTTGGGCTTGAATTTGACACATTTGTACGAGTTTCGTTGGTGGATATGTATGTCAAAGTTGAGCAGATGGATTATGCATTAAAGGTGTTTGATGAAACGCCTGAGACTGTCAAGCGTGGGAGCATACTGTTATGGAATATTTCTATCAATGGGTGTTGTAAACTGGGAGATTTGGACAAGGCTAGAGAACTTTTTGAAGCTATGCCTGAAAAGAATATGGGGTCTTGGAATACTTTGATAAATGGGTTTGCAAGAAATGGTGATATGGATGGCGCAAGAGAGATGTTTAATCATATGCAGGAGAAGAATGTGGTCTCTTGGACCACAATGATTAAAGGCTTTTCCCAGAATGGAGACCATAAAGAAGCATTGCTATTTTTTAATAAAATGCTTGAAGAAGGTGTGAGGCCGAATGATTTCACTATTGTTTCTGCTCTATCAGCTTGTGCGAAAATCGGTGCACTCCAAGCTGGAATACAAATTCACAATTATATTTCAAACAATGGTGTTTTCATTACTAGAGCAATTGGAAATGCTCTGGTGGATATGTATGCTAAGTGTGGGAACATCGAGGCTGCAAGTGAAGTATTTGCTCACATGAAACAGAAGGACCTTCTAACTTGGAGTATTATGCTTTGGGGCTGGGCAATCCATGGCCACCATGGGCAAGTTTTTCTGTGCTTCAAACAAATGAAATCCAAAGGTAAGGACTACATACAAGTTTTTCCTTCATGCACTAATCTCATGCAGGATATAAATTTTGATATTTAGCTTTATCTTGTTTGCTTAAATACTGCCCTTATGCAGGAGTGAAACCAGATGGAGTCGTCTTTCTTGCCATCTTAACTGCATGCTCACACACTGGACGGGTTGATGATGGATTACGCTTCTTCGATAGCATGAAATATGAGTATGGAATTGAGCCAACAATGAAACATTATGCATTAGTTATAGATCTCTTAGGCAGAGCAGGTAGACTAGATGAAGCAATGAGGTTCATCCAGGATATGCCAATAGCTCCTGATTTTGTTGTATGGGGAGCGCTATTTTGTGCTTGCCGGGCTCACAAAAATATCAAAATGGCAGAATTGGCCTCGGAGAGGCTCTTGCAGCTTGAACCTAAGCACCCGGGAAGCTATGTCTTTTTGTCAAATGTTTATGCCACAGTGGGACGATGGGATGATGTAGAGAGAGTAAGACTTTTGATGCAAATCAGTGGGGTAGAAAAGGACCCTGGATGGAGTTATATTGAGGTAGATGGACAAGTGCATAGCTTTGTTGCTGGAGATCATGCTCATGAGCGAGCTAGAGAGATACATGTGAAATTAGAGGAAATAATGGCAGGAGCACGGAGGGAGGGGTACATTCCTGAAACTGATTGGGTTCTCCATAACATTGAGGAGGAAGAGAAGGAAGAATCATTAGGAAGACATAGTGAGAAGTTGGCTCTTGCTTTTGGTCTCATTAGTGCTGCTCCTGGGGCGACTATTAGGATTGTGAAGAACTTGAGAGTATGCGGGGATTGCCATTTTATAATGAAATATGCTAGTAAGATGAGCAAAAGAGATATTATACTGAGAGACTTGAAAAGATTTCATCATTTTAGGGATGGTACTTGCTCATGTGGGGATTTCTGGTAGCATGCCAAGTATTGCAGATTGAGAATAACATCTTATTACAAGTTTTGCATTGATCAGCGTCTGCTTTATCTATCTGTGTGTGTTGAGAATCCGACACATTATTTATTACATGGAGACATACTAGTATATTACATACTTATGCTGCTTACTTGATTTCTCTTGAACCTGTTGATCACTGACCTTCAATCACTTGGACAATCTGGCTGGCTACCATGAGAAGTTTTTTGGCATGGTTGAGAAGATTGATCAGGGAATATGCAACTTTCCTAGTTACTGATTTTCAATTTTGGTTTTGGAATCAGAGAGGCATGATATTGTTTGCTTGGGCAGTGGTACCATAGGACCATACAAATAAAGTATGTCGTAGAAACTAGAAAGTACTGCAGAAGGAGTTCTGTTCAACTTCTTAATTCATGTATTCCAAGTTTTTCCTTTCTACTCAGAGGATCATAACACATAAGTAATAATTAATTTACATTTCACTGTAAAATATTGTCTAAACCCAAAAAATTTGAAGCACGAGAGGAATGTGTTGTGTGTTGGTATGGCAGTTGTTCTGCTACCAGAAGGTAGAAAAGTCCCATGACTCCAGTGTGCCTTCGAGTGCTACTATAATTAGATTCAAAGATTAAAGTTTCGCCATCCATTATCTTCACAGAACCTGGTTGAGGATAACACGTGGACATTCCTATGATGTAGCCATCCTCGTCTTTTGCATCCTTTCCTCCATCATATATTGGTATTGAGGAACACATAATCCTCCCATCCTATAATTTATGACACACAAAAACGAAACCTTTGCAATGATCAACTAAGTATTATTACAGAGAAAAACTAAAACTTTCTGAACTTTCTTAATAATCTTTACCTCTCCATAAAGCGTTGAACCAACTCCACCAGAATGCTGATGACCAGCACCAAAGATGACAAAACCACCGGATTCCATTGGGAGGCTTGCTCTCTTCACATGAATGCACCCACTTTCATCTTTATAGGCTGAATTGCAAGCTTCAACATCGTATTCACTCTATAACAAAAGCAAATTATCAATTCCTCACTTAAACCCAACGCATTTAATATTGAATAATTTTACATTGTCTTTTAAACAATTGACTTACTTCGCAATTATGGTTTATACTTGTTTCGTCTGAACCATTTGGCATTTGCACAGTATCGGTCACATCAAATACGTAAACTTTGAGAGGCACTACAAAATCATTCCAGTCAGCCCATTTAATCGTATATTTCAAGTAGAACGTTTTCCGTGAACCTTCGAAGCCTTTCTTTAACTTGCATTGTGTATTATCATAACAACATTTTAAACCGCCACGATAATTAGGATTCAAAGGATATCCATTTGCATCATTTGTGACATTATAAACCTCACATCTACACTCTATACACCCTAGTTTATCTTCCACACCACGTGTATCTATGGCATGAACATTTAGTATCCATGCCTCTTCATACCCATCTGGGATTTCTTCAGGATTTCCCACCTCAATCCCAAAAGGATATGGGATTTCCAAATTGATCCCTCCTGTTTCAGACCCAAGTCCAAAGTATTGGCCTTGAATATCCCCTTGGCACAAACCACTGTTTCTTCTGAGATAAAGATGATTGTGATGATGGGCATCATGGTGTTTAGGTTTGTGGTATTTGATGAGAACCCAATGGTGGAGATAGGTTTCTTGGAGAGGGATAATGTTTCCTGCTTCATCAATCACTTCAACATGGAAGCTCTTAATGGCAATATGGCCTCTTGGAAAACTAACATCGTAGTAGAATTTATTCACAACTGATCCTGCTCCAAGTTCAATCTTTGGGGATAGAAAAACTGCTGACTTTATCTTGTTTTTAGTCTTTTGATAAGAATGCGAGTATAGTGTGATCAATAATAGTAACAGCATCGTTGAAGAAAGCACCCAAATTTGAGAAACAAATCGCATGTTGATCAATGATCTGTATCCATTCATTGAAACTAGTTTTCAAAAGAATAACAAGCAAATTTAAAGACATCAATGAAAATCATACATACAACACAACTTAAGACTACAATTAATAATTGAACTAAACAAACTACAACAGTTTGATCTTTTGCCATAAGAGTGTGAAATATTTTGCTGACCTTTAAGAGTTTAACAAGCCAATTACAGAGTGGAAATTGAAAGGATTTAGATCTTCACGTGTCGCTCTCAACCAAATTCAATATAATTATGGGATCTCATACATGTGGGAGTATTATCTCAAAATTCCTTTGTCAGAAGCTTAAGATATATCAACAGAAAAAAAAATTCCTAAAAATGATTTTCAAATATTATCTATACTTATATATATAAACCGACACAGTCGCACCACAGTGGTTACACAAGGTAGATGAGTATGATTGTTACATTTTTAATTTACTACAAGAAGAGTGAAACTCAATGTGATCTTAATTAAGATAACTGGCTGATATTATTCTAACGGTGTAACTTCATTGCCAGAGAGTAACTCACTCCTAGCATGGTTAAAATATTCACCTTATTAATATTTGCAAAGTTTATCTATTAGATTTTGATATACATATTGGAAAATGAGTTCCATAGAGATTATTTCATAAATTTACAAGAATTCAACTTTTGAGTGATATAATTAATGATTATGAGACTTTTTTTTTTGTTACTATTTTTTTCGTGTTGATCCTATAATTAAGAAATTAAATGAAGGTAAGAATACAAAAATTAATTTCATTATCTAATCATGAAAACGTCCCACCTCACCTTGTTTGTAACGTGTATGAACTCCTAACCTGTCTAAATTATTATATATATATATATATATATATNTTTTTTTCGTAGATATGGACTAATTATTACTTATAACATGTGTGCCTTATACGTTTAAAAGTTTTCCTAAATAAGAGAAAGCCTCTCATAAAATGAGTGAAAATTGGAAAGTTTCATTAGTATAGCATTAATCCCATCTCAGGTTTTAGTTGACATTTGAAAAAATTTTAGTGTCGGTGCAACTTAAATCGTGAAATTCGCTGCTAATTAAAATATTATAGAACATTCTTTCAAACAACTCATTGTGTCTTCGATTCTATCTTTTTTTTTGGCCTGATGTCTTCGATTCTATCTCGATCTTTTTAAATTTTTTTTTATATAAAACATTCCTTGATTTGCTCAATTATACACCAACAACCAAATCTATAATTTTAGCTACATTTATAATAATTTAGCAACTGATTACTTTGACAACCACACCTATATGTTTTCCGGTCAAATTTCTGCAAATGAATATTTTAACTAGCAAACCAATCACACTACGAGTAAAATATACATAATTCATATTCATAGATTAGCGTAAAAGTAAACAATAAATAGATAAGTATGAGGATTTGTTATTTAAAAAAATGTACGGATCCAAAGGTCAAGACGTGTAAAAGATACTCAACCTATATATTATAGTCTTAATAATAATAAATATATTTAATATAATATTTAAATGTTGTGTGTAAATAAGTTACAGAATTATAAGTATCAAATATTAATTATTTTATATGTATTTAAATAATTTAATAGTACATTCATATCGTTTACTTTATTTTTAATAATTATATATAATGTTTTTTTGAAAAATAAGTTTTACATTAATAAAAAGTAATTTATTTTAAAAAAATAATTTAAAAACAAGTATCATAATTCAACAATATATTCATAAAATTCGAGGATAAAATTCAATTTAATATCAGCTCATATATAAGTTTGAAAAATAAAGAAAATACTTTTGTGTAACTTTCGAGAAGAGGACAAACATAAAATGTGTATACATGTACCTACAAATACAGTAATCACATCACCGCTTAAACTTTTTTAAAACTCAAAGAACTAGTTTTGTAATATTCTTTTAATGTGATAATTTAGTAATTCATAGAAAATATTGTTAATGCCTTATGAGTTCGATTTCCACTGCCGATGTAAGGATTTTGTTGGTACCTCTGTAAGCGCTCATATAATCTTGAGGCCTGCTCTGGCCTTGGTGAGCTCCCGAGGCTCAACTCATCTAAACTTCAAAGATATCAAAAAAAAAAAAAATAGGCTTAAGTGCAATTTTGGTCCCATAACTATGACAAAGGTTTCATTTTGGTCCCATAACTATGACAAACGTTTCATTTTGGTCCCATAACTTTTTTTGTTGCAATTTTGGTCCCATAACTATGACAAAGGTTTCATTTTAGTCCCATAACTTTTTTTGTTGCAATTTTGGTCTCATAACTTCTCAAAAGGTTCCACCGTTAGTCCCTTGGTGAATTCCATCCATATTTAGCCGTTAAGTATGACGTAGCTGTTGGAGATTGTGCCCTAGGGCCAATCATTTTATAAGATATG